>JAJHUR010136128.1:12500-23383 GCA_027495735.1 Lutjanus campechanus | reverse complement strand
AAGCTTAATTAGACCTCGTGGGATCACATTGTTCTTGTGGTCATGTGAAGCATATGCATGCATTCAGCATCTGCGTGCGGATCTGCACTTACACTGGCCCAGGGCAGTTTTTAGGTGGGTCCATTCTTCCTCCATTGGTTACAAACTCCAACACCTCCTGGTTGCTGCGACTTGGATATGGCATGTAACCCAGCGAGAAGATCTCCCACAGCAGAACCCCAAATGACCTGAGAGAGGCAGATCAGTCAGGAAGGAAGAGAAAGAAAAGGGGGTGAGACTAAGGACAATCAAGTCATAAATTATAAGCATCATCAGCACTGAAGCTGTAAAGGATGAGAGCAGAGGACGAAGGAGGAGACAGAGACAAGACGAGGAATAGAAAACATATTGGTGGGGATCAAAGGCGCTGAAGGACAGACGAAGGTGAAAAACAGAGAGGGAGAGAGCTGAGCGGGCATGCTGGGACAGCAGACGTCTGAGTGTGAAATATAGGAGGTGAAATCGCAGAGAGGGCGAGCTGAGGCCAGCTAAAGAGACGTATGACAAATTCTCACCATGTGTCTGTTTTAGATGTGAAGATGCCCTCCATGAAGGCTTCAGGTGGCATCCACTTCACTGGCAGCATGGCACGCCCACCCTTCCTGTAATAGCTTGCCCTACACACACACACACACACACACACACACACACACACACACACACATACATTGAATGATCAAATGCTTGATTGGTTTTGTAAATGTACACATTCATTCCCTTTCTGGCTTGATATGGGACTTCAATCCGGTGTCTCTGTTGTCATATGTTTTTTCCAGTGGGAGACAGGTCTGGACTGCAGGCGAGCCAGTCTAGTACCTGAATTATTTTACTATGAAACCACACAGTTGTAGCACATGCAGAATGTGTCTTTACATTGTCTTGCTGAAAGAAAAAGAAGTTGTCTGGATGGCAGCATATGTTGCTCCAAAACCTATAATTACCTTTCAGCATCAATGCTGCCTTTGCATATGTGACAATTACCCATGATGCCATAGCCACTAATACAGCCTCATGCCATCACGGCCACCATTTGTGATGGTAACAATCTAGATGGTCCATTTCCTCATTATCCTGAAGGACACAACATTCATGATTTCCGAAAACAATTGTGGACTCATCAGGCCACAGCACACTTGGATACTTTCTGTCAGTCCATCTCAGATGAGCTGTGGTCCAGCGGTGTTTCTGGATGTTGATATATGACTTTCTCTTTGCATGGTAGAGTCTTAACTTGCATTTATACATGCAGAGACAAACTGTTTTCCAAAGTGCTCCCGAGCCCATGTAGTATCCACATTAAATCATTGTTTTCATTGATCCCTCAGGTGGTATTCAATGTTTTCAGCCTTGAGTGTTATGTGCAGAAATTTCTCTGGATTCTCCGAATCTTTTAATGATATTATGGATTGTAGGTGGTGAAATCCCTACATTCCTTGCAATAGTGTGTTGAGAGAGGTTGTTCTTAAACAGTCAGACTATTTGCCCATGCAGTGTTTCATATAATGGTGAACCTCACCTCACTCTTGCTTGTGACTGACTGAGCCTTTCCAGGATGCCTCTTTCATATCCAGTTATGATTCTATCACCCAGTTAACCTGTTTACTTTCTAAATGTTCCAAACGTGAGCATTCTACAAATTTCCCAGTCTTTTGTTGCCACTGTCCCAACTTTTTACAAGGCCTCAAATTCAGAATGAGCTTGTATTTACAAAACACAATGAAGTTAATCAGTATGAACATTAAATAACCATTACTATTAAATAAATAGTTTTTGTACTGTGTTTAACTGAATTCAAGTCTAAAAGGATTTGCAAATCATTTAATTCTGTTTTTACTAACACAGCGTGCTGACTTTTTTGGAATTTGGGTTTGTAATAGCAATAATGGTATTTGTTTGCCTGATAATAAAAATGGGTTATAAAATGAAAACCAGCATTTGTAGTTTGCACACACCATCACCATAGCAACACCACTGCCCTGATAAGCAGAGGATTTAAAAAAATAAATAAAAAATTCTAACATCTGGCAATTAATTCACTGTTTGTCAGTGGCTGTATCAGCACCCTGATCCAATCGCGTTTTCAGCTCTCCAACATGTTGCTGTGAGAGACCCTCTAAGAACTCCTTATCTTGCCGAGAGGAAGGAGGGAGATTTTTCGCCATGGCTGAGCCCTGTCTGAACCATTTTTAATGCTGTCTTGCCTTGCCATCGGTAGAGAAATTATCTGATGTGCGCTCTATCTGATTGTTGGTACAGATAGAGGTCAGTGCCTGGTTCATCTTGCCCTGCTCGAGGCACATGGCGAGGGACAGACGTGAACCGGGTTCTGCTCGGCTCCCGTGCCCGTCATGAAGTCCGCGCAGAAAACCGGACACGTGTCAAGATCCGAGTTTAGTGGTGTCAGTTGTATTCGGCTGGGGAGAGAGCATCACTTTGGCATCGTTTGCTGTTGCAGAGGAGTGAATCTGTTTGCCCCGAGTGATTTTGTCATAAAAATGACACTTTTTCTCCCTGAGCAGTTGTTTGTAAACATGGCAAGTGTTTCATGATAAATAGGACTGCAACTGCCTGTAGACACAGTTTTGTGACTGGAAGGTTGCCAGTTCAAATCCCAGGGAAAGTAGAGGAGGAGCCGTGACACTTTCTTTCTCATTGCTTTCAAAATCTAGACAAGTTAAGAGAAGCACCAACTGCTCTGCTGTAGCTGCACATGGCTGTGCAGGAAAAGGCTGTAATTACAGTGGGCAGCTCCCAGGTGTGAATGTGAAGTAGGATGAGAAAAGAGCAATGTGCTCAGTCGGCATTCCCTGGACAAATGAAAGCTAAAAAAAATAGAGAAAAGAAAAGAATGGCAAACACATCAAAAACAGGGTGGCAAAGAATAAAACAGACAATTGCAGCTTGAATAAAATATGGAACAAGCAGAAAAAAAGATTGTGGTTTTGGCAGCCTGAGCTGTTCAGATATGCCATCCAAGGCCTATGGGCTTGAGCTGCATGACCCATCACATTTTCTCTTTAGTTTATTTTGTCTTTAGGATTTCAAACTGTGCTCCCCCTCACCAGGGGCAAAAATGTCTAAACTACTATTAAAAGCCTTAAAGGGATAGTTTGCATTATTTGAAGTGGGGTCATATGAGGTACCTATCCATTGTCAGTGTTTTACCTCCGGTAGATGGTGGTCGGCATGTCCCCAGTTTACAGCAGTAGCAGCAGCAGCAGCAGCAGTGTATGAAGCTAAGCACTGTACTGCCGTGGCATAGCCTAAAAATATCAAGATTTTTAGCTAACCAAAAAAAGCCCATCTGAAAATAAATAAATAACAGTTTAAGTGTACACAATATCTAGGATATTTTCACTGCTTTACTTTGCAGTCAGCCATTATGTAAGTATAAATACAGTATCTCTCTCTCCAGAGGAACCAATCTTTGCTGGCAAAATTGTTAATTTTACCTCACAGAACACAGGAGCTGCTGGTCTGCTGCTGCTTCTTCTGTTGTTGTTGTTGTTGGGTTAAGGTTAGTTCGGAATTAAGTCACATAATAACACAAATACATTAACTGATCCAGCCAGCAACTCCTGTGTTCTGTGAGGTAAGATGACTGTTTTTGCAAGAGGATCCTTGCTGAGCGAGACAGAGCAATATTTGGCTTATATAATGACTGTTTCCCACTGGAAAATATTGTCCAACTACAAGGTAAAGTGGTGAAAATATTCAATTCAGTGGACACTTAAACTGACAAAGATTTTTTTTAGTTGGTTAAAATACGTTTTGCTGCTGACCCTGTCCACAGCAGTACACTGCTTAGCTTCTGTGCTGGTTTTTCTCTCTGCTTCTCCAAACTGGTGTGTGTCAACTTCCATTTACTGTAGGTTATCCACTGACCATGGATAAACATGGTCATAGTCCCACTTGAAATAATCTGAATTATCCCTTTAAAAGTAGCCTGTAAAGTAAAATCCACAATATTATGCAACGGTTGCCAGGAAGCTCAAACAGATGTAACAAGATAACACGCACAATCTGCAGCTGAGCCTCACATTCTGAACTGAACCAGGTGAGGTAAGTCAACAACCCAAAAAAAACCTTTTTTTTGCTTTTTTTTGCTATATTTGTTACTTGCTTAAAGCATCTTTTTGGTGTGATATTTACTCTACTGAAAGTGCAGGTTTGAAGGTTAAAAGAATAAGAGACAACTGCATTTTCCACAGTATTGACTCAAGGCAAATAACAAAGTGGCAGCACTCATTATTTGGTTGAACTCAGTGCTACAGCTGTGTGTCTTCAGGGCAGCAGTAAGCTGAGATGAATATAGATGATATTCTGTCAGATAATATAGCTAAAAGGGAAATATATCCTTAGCGCACTATTGGCATAAGACGTTAGCCTTGAGGAAAATTACACATAATCAATGAAGCAGAGAAAACAATCACTAGTTGAGTCTGTTTGCTTGACAGATTAGCTGAGAACCACTGCAGGGCAGTCACACAGATCCCCGCCCAACGTATTAATCTATCACTTAGAATAACATGATCAATTCACTGATGGCAATCAGTTACCTCCCTCATTTTTAAGCCTACAATTACAGGACTCAATCCTGCCACAATCTTCTCTACTGTGCCCCCCCTCCCACCCAGTATCCCTCTAATTTTCCTGTCTATTCCAATAAAGGAAATAGTGAGGAAAGCAGACTGGCATCAAAAGATGCAATTAGATCAAACAGCTGTGGCAGTGGGCGCTCGGTGAGTCCTGTGTTTGGTGCTCTGAAAAGACTGATTTCAGTGATAAGAAGGCTGCAGCTATCTCCTTTATATTTGGTGTAATATATTTACAGCCGGCACCTGTTCTGACCTCTGCAAGTGAAATCTGTCTTTATCAAAAGATGACCTGGACACATGAAACTTTGGTGCATTGCTATTCAGCCCGTTATCTGCCCATTAGAAAATATTTTGAAAAGATTGAGGGATTGTAAAATGTTGAGCGTAAGACTGATAATCCCTCTATCAGTGGATCGACCTCCTTTTTTTTTTTTGTTTAGGGTGGGTTTTATGGACATATTTATTACTACTGCTAACACCACCAACACAGACTGAAAGCTGAGCTGCAGATTAGGGAGGCTTAAATACAAACCCAGGAAATCTATAGCACAAATGGAGGTGTTTTAGACGCGTGTGTGTTGTGGACTATTTTTTTCCTTGTGTGAGCAGTTCAGTGTGCAGAATGGAAGCTGGAAGATAGAGAAGAATTAGAGGGAAAACTAACTCTAAGAGACAGAGGCGTCGAGCAGGCTGTGTTGAATAGAAAGTCAGATAGAAGAACACAATGTAGAGGCTAAGACTGGTGCCTGTTCATTGAGTTTAATGTCTTTGTTCTGCCTTTACTTTGTGTGTTTGCATGTGTGTGCACCACACTGACAAATTTAAGTCATGCTACACTGTTGTTTGTAGTTCCTATGAGAATTTGGTCATTTAAGGTAAAAAAAAAACAGTCCTTTTCTGGCAGCACAGTGAGTTTCTCTTCATCATGGCATCTGTTTACCTCAGGATGATTACTGACTGGCAGCTATTGTTTACCCAGCTTTTTTTTTTTTTTACTACCGCATCACCGGTGGTGTGCAAGCATGCGTGTGAGACTGTGTGAGTGAATTCATATGTGAGAGAGGAAGTCCACGGAACACCACGTGCCAGCATGCCCGCGGCTCCCCTCCTAGAATATAAAAACCTGGCATTAAGCTTCGTCCCAGTCCCTCGTTGTGACACCCGTCCCCCTGCGACAGCCTCAGAAGGACTCCCATGTCCCTCGTCACATAGCAGCAGGGCCACATCATGAAACAGCAAAACTAACACACTGACGGCGTAGCGGCATTGTGTGCTAAACAACCATCCCTCCCTCTCAAAATAATAACAATGATAATAAAAAACCTCCTGGTCCTGGCACCACGGCTCCAGGCTGAGAGATAAAAACAAACGACATCGAGGCACCTGAAAAACTGACATCAGCAATTAAATCAAGCGCTCCTAATGCGGCTCCCCATGGGTATTGTGCAACAGCCACTCCCGGATGCTCTGAGTGACTTTGCTCTCGTGTGACTCTCCACCGGATGATTCGAAAGTGCTGCGTTGATGTCGCAGAGTGTTGTGACATATGTCCCCTGCTCTAATTTCTTACCAGATGAAAGGCTTGGGAGATTTCCCTGCTGGATTGTGTGCATTCATTTATACGGTGTCACGTGAAATTGTGGAAGCTATTTAAAAAAAAAGTTTGAGCTAAGAATAATAAGATGCCTTTGGGGCTCCAGATGAGCTGATGTAGATTAAAAGAAATCATCACATGATACTGTGATGGAGAATAAAAACACTTTCACAGCTGAGCCTCAACATTTGAAAACTGGATGTTATACAGCAGCGGTTCAAAACCTTTTTCTTTAAGGGGTTCCCTTTTCTATCAATGAGTAAACTGACGACCCCTGACTGACTGAAGTAACATATTTTATGGATATTTCATATTATATTCAATACATAACAATAACACAAAATAAGCACGGAATGACTGACAACCTGAACACAATAACTGCAGGAAGTTTGTGTAAAAAATTGATTTGGATGAATTTTCAGCAGATTATTTCCTTGAATATTACATCAGAGATGAGTTTTCCTTATATTTTTAGGAACTTCTTATATAATTCTCTGTATTATGTATTTTTTAAAATCATACAAACTTAATAGTTTTTTTTTTTTTTGGCAGATTCAGTGTTTTCTTTTCCCTGAAGCTTGGTCATTGATCTGTTAGGTTGTTTTAACTGTGCACTTCTGTAATGCAGGATGAGGCTGTCTAGCAGAGAGCGAAGGCTCTGTGAACATAAGCTTATGTCCAGGTCTTCACCTTGCCCTTACTCTGTGAGAGAAAAAAAAAAAATTAAACTTTAATAGTTTGTTGATTTTTGAGGCCTTTGTGGATAGGAGCGGTTGGGTTTCTACCACAATATCCACAAAGTATAACATTAAAAATAAAATTATCTAATTAAAAATCTCCTCCTGTTTCTGTTTAAGTACTACTTACTGTAACTTTGTCTTGGAAAATGTAAACAGGCTCATTTAATCTGAGAATCCGACTAGGTGGCAGCCATTAAAAACAACTATATAAAAATAGCCAATCTTTTCGCGAAGGGTCTCATTTGCATTGTAGGTTATATAGAGGCATCAGTATTTAATTGAGACTGCTACATAACCTGGTAAAACCTCCTAGCTTTAAGTTTATATCTTAAATTATAATCTGAACTTTAAATATAATAATTTCCTTTAGTTTTCTTCACACAATGAAATGCTTAGATATCGACCTAATGTAAGTTTTCTTGCACCCCTCAAAATCGAGAGGGCCTTGCAACCCTGCATCAAGCTTTGTCTTTCCCTAGGAGGGCTGGCACCCCCAGGTTTGGAACCAATTGTTATATTTTGTACACAGCGTGCTTATGTTTATCAGGCTAGGCAGTTGTCTTGATACCAAATGATACTAAAGGGAATAAAGAAGAGATCTAATATTGTTCTCTGTCACTGAGTCTGCTGTTGAGGGAACAGTCCTGCATTTTGATTTGTCACGTCCTGTGGTTGAACAATTGTCCATACCCACCACTTCATTTGGGCAAAATAGGCTGAATAAACAATTGGACTGAGGCTCGGTGAGACTGAGGAGAAAACGACAGCATTGATTATTTGTTCAAACGGCTGAAGATGGTCTGTTGATGTTCAGTGCCAAAGCAGAAAGTGTAACATCCTCACAGCCAGAGAAGGTTCAGAGAGGAAATGGCACATTTGTCATTTCCTCTGTCACGTGGGCTTCACTACTGCCCCGCAGCTTTAGGAGACTATCAGCAGGTCCAGAGTTCATTCACTCCATTGGGAGAAGTGAATGTGAGCACACATTAAGACTGATTCTTTCATTCCATAGTCAGTACATATTGGACCCATTTTTCACAGGTTACATATCTTTTGAAGATTCTGACACTAAATGTGCATTTTAAGACAAATCAGGACAAAATTAATGTTGTTCAAAGCCTGTCTGTCTCAGCCACACTCTCATGAGATCTGGAGACACAGATATAATCTGTAACAATAACCTATTAAATATTTTAACCTAGAAGACAAAAATGAGCTGCAAAATAAGGCGCAAACATTATATTAATACTGTCTGGTGTTTTGTATCTGCTTTCATCCATCAACATGATTTTCACAACACTTCTGACGGCAGGATATGTATACAATCTCATACCACTGGTGGAGCTTGTAATGCCTCATCTTCCCATAGAACATCTTTGTTCTAGTGCAACAAAAAGCTGGAGAGGAAGTGAGAGGGGAGGAACGTGTGCACAAAACACTGGTCACCATTTGTTTCTTGTGACCAATAAAGAGATCTTCCTTAACCAGCACCGTACTGATGCCTCTCAGGGGTGCAACAGACTTAAAACTTGCCCACAGAGGGCAGTGACAGCCTGATATTAAGTTACACTAGAACCATTAGATCGCCAGAGTAGATCATAATCATACTTGTTTTTCAAATATTCATATCGGTGTTACTTGTTTGCAGTGATTAAGAGCTGTTTGGAGGACTGAGTATTGACAATATCTCTGCAGTATAACCAAGATAATACTGCTCTTGGGTATTCAGTGTAAATGTTGAATGAAAGTGATTTGATGCTGATATATTCTTTTAATAATATTATGTTAGAATACAAGTGCCATCCTTCAGTCCAGTCTTGGGATGACTTCATAGTCTTTGTCCTGCATGCTCACCAGATGTTTCCCGACATTTGTTTTCAAAGATAGATTTTTTCTCATTTCTCCGTTTGGTGTGACCTTGCTCAGTCTTCACCTTCCTTTAAATCAGATCTTGATTAAAATTCAACCCTTGAACCTTTTGATTTTGAGCTCGCTGTCAGTGAACTGTACCTGTAGATGTCTCGAGCCATCCCAAAATCTCCAATCTTGGCCACACGGCCCGGTCCTTTGCAGGTCAGCAGGCAATTCCGGGCTGCAATGTCCCTGAAAGATGAGAAAAACACATGCAGACTGTCAGGTCACTGCATGTACTTATTCCTACACACTTTTCTTAGAACACAATAACTCACTGTCACTGTGAGACTGAATTTTATGATTTTTAACTTATGGAAGTAGACTATATATAGAAGAGATAGACAGGCTGAACACTGACATTTACACAGCTCAGCTCATGCCTCATCTCTTCACTAGTTCACAAGTGGTTTCATAAGATTTTCATATATTTGCATCTATAAGAGAGTTCCATGTATGAAACACCTACAGATGCTCCCCTGCCGGAGCTGAAGTTCAGTGTAACCACCAAGTTGCCCGGGGCAAGCTGGTGAAGTGTATAGTTTCCTACAGTGCCTTTATAGCTCTGCCCACATGGAGCATCCAGAGAAAAGATTGAAACGTTCCACAGTATGTGCAGGCTGCAGACTTGCTTAGAAGAGAAAATTCATACAATTCATATTTGCACTGTTCAGAGTTGGTTATTCTTTGAGAAAACACAGCAGTTCACACACTCCGCAGCTCCTGTCTGGGGAAAAGGAAACCGAGCCCTGCACACTGTCTTCTGCTCCCCAGGCGTCTGACTTTCTTAAGAAGCGACGTTGTGAGCATGCTGCTCCTCATCAGACTGAAGACAAGTGTGCACCAGAGCCAATAAATACCCAGAATTTAACATCAGAATAACATCATGTGACACTGAAACTCGAACTGGATCATGAGACGGGGCAGGGCTGGAGTGAAAAACTAGCAGAGATACAAACCGCAGCACTAAGCTCTGAGAGCATGTAGACAGCAACACATTGTTTTGATGTTTTGCCTCCACAGTCTGATGAACTCAGATGTGAAATGACACAATGAGGATAAAGTAATAGTTCAGGCTGATTTAAACTGAGGGCTTTTTAAGACAGGGTCTACACTATGCATGGTTGGCCCACTTCAGTGTGCCAGAACTATTCAACTTATAATATTATAGTACTACTCCAAGCTTGATTTTGAATAATTTAGTATGAAATAAGAACAACATTGTGTCTAGGGCGTCCATTTGCTTTTAAAGATCTGTTTTTTTTTGGTTTTTTTTCTTTGCTTGAGACCAGTTTGGATTGAATTGGTCACATGAGTGTCTGTAAACTGAGTTATCAAACCAGAGAACAGAGAATTTCCTAAATTTTGGTATCACAGTGCTAAATATCCTCACAGTCAATCCATTTTAGACACATCTCAGTTACTTCAGGAAGTCTGAATGATTTCTATCATAGCATGACAGCAATCAGCATGTGGGAGATCACACACACACACACACACACACACACACACACACACACACACACACACACACACACACACACACACACACACACACACACACACTTTCACAATATCCTTTTTCATGAGGTGCTGTACCTAAATCCAAGTAGTCCTTGTTCAACTGAAGGCTTTTTAAGACAGGGACCACTCCATGCATGGTTGACCCACTTCACTGTGGCAGAACTATTTAACTTATAATATTATAAAATTACTTCAAGGTTGAAGGTTTTAAAGTGAAATATCCCATCAGCTTGAAATGCCAATATTTCTGCCAATATGACAGTCCAATAAGATGATGCTTTAATTATGGGAATGTGGTGTGAATCTGTCTGCAGTGAAGAGATTTTCTGAAGTGTCTGAAAGTTTATTTGCAATGATTGCTTAGCGTCGGTCCCAGGCACGGCATCAGGATTTCAATTTTGGGTAGGCCACAGTAATTTTGGCTGGGCCTCTTAATTATAAAAGTTAACACTGTTTCCAACTGGTAGTCTCACAAAA
>JAJHUR010136128.1:0-7500 GCA_027495735.1 Lutjanus campechanus | reverse complement strand
ACCTGTGTATAAACTGGTTCTCCTCCAGATACTGGCAGCCCTTAGCGATGTCTCTGGCCACATTGAGAAGGTCCACCATGGTCAGGCTGGACGGGTGTTCCTGATCACACAGAGAAGAGACAGAATGTAATATTAGTGAATATATCAGGGGCTGATTTGGGCTGACAGTTTCCATCCAAATGCATCACAAATGTTGACCAAATTTTGAATAAACTGGCAAAAGAAAATGTGAATGGATGCTTGTTTCCATTCACAACTGTTTTGCAATTATTAGGAAGTGCCAGTGGTGGAAAGTGCACTGAAAATCTGTACTCAAGCAGAAACACTTGAACATGTAATAATACTCTATTGCCAGTAAAGCTTCTAGTATTAAAAAAACACTTACATAAAAGTACAAAGTATTCTCAAAAACTACTCAAGAGTGTTAGTTACTTTTTAACTATTGTTGTTTAATGCACTATAATAGCAGGCATTCTTCAGTCTAAATTACTTTTAGACTAGTTTTGCTCAGTGGCCACAGTCACCTCTCCAAACCTGTGCCTGCAGCAAAGTTGGATATTTTGTCCATATCTCATACCTTTCATTACCCTGTTAAGCATTATTGGCTACAAAAGTACAGATGAAAGGTTTAGATATTAATTACCCCTAAAAGTACCCCCCATAATAACTTAATTACAGTACTGTGAGTAGTTGTAATTAGTTACTCCAACCCCCAGGGAGTTGGTTCATTGAGATAAGCAGTAGGTGGCACCAATTCTACAGTTGGAAAAAACATTATACCATTGCAGAAAATGAGAGGACAAGATGATTAATGATCATTAAAAGAACGCCATTCGGACCTCAAACAGTGAAAAATAATGTAGAAAACATGATGGAAATTCCATTTCTGTTTGTTTTATGTGTTAATTTGAGGAAGGTTACATCACATCTGTATGGAGTGATCACGGATGTATCAAAGAGCCGAGTGATGAGGAGCTTTTTGAAGCGCGAACAGGTCATCTGTCATGAGAGTTAAATGTTTCCTACATCAGCATGTATGTGTGTGTATCTCTCTCTGCAGCTCTCACAGACAGAGAGCAGAGACTGACAATGCAATGTAATCATAACATTTTCATGATCTGATCTGATCTCAAAACCTGCACACTGTTATTGACTGGTGGCCACACGTCACTGCCAAACAGTCTGAAGCCCAGAAACACTCTGAGCACAGCAAAACATGAGAAAATAAGGACATGCAGGCAGTGGGCAGGGTCTGTGCAGATACAGCCACCACCGCACTCCTCTAGTGGGTCAAAAGTGATGAATTAGAGGATTATGTTTTTACGGGTCTATAAACTGTGCATTAAAATATGTTGATGGAATCACAGCAATTGTGGTTGTACAGAAAACATGTATACAATACTGATCTAACTTGGATCATACTGTGTTCAATTTTGGGGCTCAATGAGAACAACAGAAGTGGTAGTTTCAGATGGTTAAAAAAAGCAGTGCACAGTCACAATGTGCACTTGAGTGTGATACAGCAGTGTGTCTCACCAGCCGGGGTCTGGTCTCCCTCAGGAAAGTCTTGAGGTCTCCTCCGGCCATCAGCTCCAGCAGGATGAACCTGGGCATGGCCTGCAGACTGACTCCTATACAGCGCACAATGTTCTGGTGGCTGAACTTACTGTGGAGACAGAAACACAGCAGGGAAAAGCCTATCAGAAATGGATTTGTTGGCACTGTTTGAGAGACAGAATTTTGTTTGTGGTTCAAGGTTCATTTATTTGTCATTCTACAACACAGGGCAGCACAATGAAATGCAAGTTGGAATCCCTTTATGCTCTACAAGAAAAGCTATTATTTATGGTGGAGTGCAGAGGATGAGTTGGAGAGTCTCAGAGCCTGAGGAATGTAGCGGCTCTGTAGTCTGGTGTTACTGCAGTGGCAGTCTTGCATAGCCAGACCTATCTCCACAGCACACATAATCAGTCTGCTATAGGGGAAAAAATGCTCTGGCTTGTTTGTATTTCTCTAAACCAATCAGAATCATCGAGGGCAGCGCTGAGCTAAGGATGCAGCGACAGTGCCCCGGAAAAATAGTGTCGGGTGGCAACATGTTTTGGTGGAACATTTGTACTTCGGGAGGTAAAAATGACTAAATTACCGCAAAAGAAAAGGTAACAGCTGCTAGTTTGTTTATATTCATACATTTGTGACCCAGGTGCCAATATAATGCCATTATTCAATAACATCGTATTGTGACATTGATTTTGGAGCCCCCTCTGGACAAAGGTTTTAGTGTTTTAACTGTAATAATCACGAGATATAAAGTCAAAAATAAAATTAACTGAATAAAAATCTCTTTCTGCTTCTTTTTAACTGTTGAACTTCCTACTCACGGTAACTTCAGCTGGGAAAGTGTAAACACAGGCTCAGTTCATCAGATGTCACAGAGAAATCGAGGGCCTGACCAACCAACCCAATGGCAGGCATTGAGAATTACTATATACAGTCGACACAGCCAGTCTTCTCACAGATGGTCTTGTTGGCTTATGAAGGTCATATAAAGGCATCAGTAATTATATGAAACTGTTTCATGACCAGTTAAATAGTCCTTGTAATAGCTTTAAGTTTCATGATAATATAATTTTGTGGGGCCTCATGTGATTCCTACCCTCATGTACCAGTAATGTACTTGGTTTTAATCTCCTGACACTGAGCTCTCCTGTCCTGGACTGTGTACAAATCATGCTGTTTCATAATGATTCCAGTCAAAATGACTGAATGATTCACTGTCATTCAAATATATATTTGAAAAACAAATAAGTGCGGAAACAGCAAGTGTGCACACAAGACTGAATTATGATAGTTGTATTTCAACATAATATTAAAGGTCTGTATCAGCATGAAATCACTCATTCAACATTGAACACCCAATAATAGTTTTACCTTGGTTGTATTGCAGAGATATATGAATACTCAGGCTTTTATTCAGTGTCCCTTACCTTATAATTAGAGCCTCCATGAGGAAGTCCAGTTCATCTTGCTCAGAGCATACCTCAGGAAGGGTCTGTTGCAAACAGAAAAAAAAATCAGAGCAATGAATGCTTCTAAGCCTTATATACAGAAGTTATGTGTTGTATGTAGCACCTGATGTGTTTGTCCATGACTCTGAACATTAAGTAGTGTAGTAGTAGAGTATTCGTATTCCCTGATTTGATTCATTTTATTAACTGACTTTTTAATAATATAATAACAGCATTTACTGTTTCTGAGCCTGGGTGAGAACTCACCTTGACTGCCACTTGCAGTGGACTTGGTTCACCTGGTATCCCCACAGCCAGCCCTTCATAAACTTCACCGAAAGCACCATGACCCAGACCCCTGGAGACACATAAACACATCTATTATTAATAATTACATTCATATTTTAGACACTGAGCTGAAATTCTCACACAGGTGGGACATAAAAGAGAAATGTTTAAGCAGATATTTCTAGCCTGAAGATGTAAGAAGCAGTAAGACGTTCTAAAAATACCCTTGTCCAAAGAATGACCACCTATGGAGCTGATTTTTAGGTAAAGAAATGAGAGTCATGGGAAAAGAAAGTTAATTCTTTGAAACAGCTCAGCAGAGATGCCTGTCAGGATTCTGAATTAAAGGTTCTCTTTTTCAGCCCACACAGGCAAATAACTGTCTCCATGTGACATCCAGCTACAGCTGTCAGAGTGTAGAATGGTGAACTTTGACACCAAAGTATAGTTTTGATTTTCCCCTTTGCAGCTATTTCACTTGAATTATAACCTGCATAAATTTAGATGCTAGAAGATATTCATGGGTCCACAAGAAAAAGAATTCCTCACCAAGATTAAGAACCAGGATGATAAACTGGTGAACTATAAACACATGAAAAGACGCATTAAAAATTGAAAATAGCCCCGCAAAAATCATTTCTCAGCCGCTGGGATCACAGCAGTAGACCCATACACTGTGAGACTTCACACTTTAATATTTCAGGCTTTATTTAAACTTCTACTTCTCACACCATGCTGTATTCATGAGTCCAGCCTATTTAAATATATTGTACTAATGGATTTTCATCACAATTACAGTGAACTGAGCCACTTGTCATGTTTGAGTCTGTGTAGGCCTGGCCAATAAAACAACAGTCACATGTATTGGCAATAGACGGTTCATCAATAGCAATAAGCAAACTGTTCAATAAAATGTTCAATAGTTTCACTTAAATGCTTAAATGTAAACCAACATGGCTCATAAACAGCCCATCATATCTTTTGATAATGGAGCCTGCTACGAGTGACAATCATTTAACAGGTGTGTTGTTCAGTTGTACCACCGACACAACAACAGAAACAGTGTTGAGTGAGAAAATGACTGACGGTGAGGAAATAGTTAATTAAAAAAAGGACAGGAAAGATTGCCAGTATGGCCATTTTTTGTTTTTTAAAGAAAATAGTGGTTAGATTTGATCTTGGAACGTTGTCCCCCACCTGAATGGATTATTTCAATTTGTTATGTAATTGAAAATATATATTTAAAAGAAGCAGACTCCACTTTTGAAATCGTTTATGCATATATACAACAGTTTTTGTTTTCCTGCTCAGTGGTAGGAAGCGCATATGTAACTTTGTGTGGTTAAAACAAGCACTGTAGTGCTGGGCCTGTAATACCTGTAGTGTATGTCTATGGCAAACATGTTGCCACAGGTTAGCTAATGATGTATAGGCAACATATGTATATTTGACCCTTTTCCCTTAATTCAAGTTTGTTCATATGTTTTTTTTAATTTCTATTTATTTATAATTATTAAAAATACCAAAAGTTTACAGGTCCTGCACTGGTTGGACTCTACTTCTAATAGTAAACCTAAATCGCATAAAGCAACAAAGGTGGGGCTACAACTGTTTACTACTTTGCTTGGCTCCTAGTAAAAGGTCAAGCAATCAGCAATCAAAATAGCGATGGCGGTTCTGCTTTTACCTGGTGAGGGAGATGTTACGCCGCGGCACTTCCTTTAGATCGTTGACCGATGCCGTCTTGCCGGCAAAGCAGTAGTTGGGGTTGTAGTCGGTCATGATGGTGGAGGCCCGCAGCTTACTGAGCTTGCAGTCTGGACTCTGCAGCTCCAGCTGAATAGACTGCAGCTCTGTGTGTTTGCGCCTGTACACTGGTGAAACAAAAATGAAAGAGGAATTTCACTCCACTACTGAGAAATCCACAATTTAAAAAGCAAACAAAACCTTGAACCCATCTTCTTGTAGAAAATGATTGCTGGCAGCCACAGCACACAAAGTGGAAAGCTTTTACAGTTATTATTTCTCTAAAGACCTTTTGCTTGTACAAGAACAATTTTTACGAAATAGAATTCCTTTGTGTCTGTGAAATATTGATTCTTCCCTATCTGATGCCAGATTTGTCTTTCTAAAATATTTAGATACAGAATGTTTCAGAATTAAACCCTCAGCCTATAAATGTCTTAAATGTGTATCTCATAAACAAACATGGCAACAGTATGTGAAAAATGTGCACCTGCTTCCTTCATATTAAAAACATTTTAAAAGCACTTTATGCCGAACAGTCCACAGTATGAAGACACTGCTTTTGCTCTTTTTTTTCCGCTGCCCCCCCCCCTCTCTCACACACACACACACACACTGTGTAGTGCTAGAAGCCTCGACCTGGGCTGGGAACACATTAGTCTCAGGGAGAATTGTTTCTGTGTGTGTTTATGTGTGTATGCTTATGCGTGTGCAGGGGAGTTATTTATTTACCAAGTGCCGTCTAATGTACGAGTGCTGCCAGCCGCCGGCTAAGCAGCCATCCATCATTAGCGCGTTTCATTCATCACAGCGGTAGTCACACACCTCCTCTGCTCCTGCCTTGTCTACTGATGTGCGTGCAAGAGTGTAGGTGGGAGTGTGGATGTGTGCGTTGGGCTGCAAGTATGAGAGCGAGTGTGGGTGTGTGTGGAGGAGATGATGGCTCAATGAGTGCATATGTCTGGCTGTAATAGCCCCGAAAGCAGGCGGGCAGACGGATGTCTGCGCCGGCCGCGAGGCTCACTTCCCGTTCTGACAACAACCTGCTAAGGGCCGTCTGAGAGGGACCGGGCCACATACTGAGAACTTATGAGTGTGTGTGAGAGAGAAGACATGTGTCTGTTGTGCAAACAGGAGACAGAAGCACTACCAACTACTTCAACTTTCCCACTTTCTCTGTGTTCATTTTGATTGTCGTCATCTTCATTGTTGATGCTGAGAATAAAATCCAAATGTCGAGAAAAAGTCGAACTGTAGAAATGTCGAGAATAAAGTTGAAATATCGAAAATAAAGCGAAAATGTCATGTCAAGAATAAAATTGAAATGTCAAGAATAAGGTTGAAATATTGTGAAATAATTCAAAACGTCAACAATAAAGTAAAAACGTCAAGAAATAAAGTCGAAACTTCTACAAATAAAATCAAAACATTCAAAAAAATGAAGTCAAAATAAAGTAAAAATTGCAGGAAAGGACCACAGGGTGTAATTGGATCCGAGCCACCGCGATGATGAATCAGCCTTAGTACATGTGTCACTCTAGAAGTGAGTTCTAGATTTTTTACATTTTTTTAATTGAAGATCAATATATTAGTGTTTTAGCATTACCACATCGTCTACACGGGTCCTTGCAATAGGATTTCTAGACTCATACACAGTGCTATACAGATCATAATCAAGAATCCTTTCTGACTGACGTGTGTTGATACTTACTTATCATCACTCCAGACACAGCCAGCAGCAGGGCGGCGATGAGGGCTGAGGTACCCACAGACAGACCCAGGGCCAGGTGGGAGAGAGACTGCTGGGGAGGCAGCTGGGACGCCTCTGCAAGACAAGGGGAAACAACAGCGTTGCACAGTTGTTATCTTCCCCAGAGGAGTATTAACATTCACTTCGCCACTCTGATCCCCAACTTAATTAATGATGTGAAAGCGATGACACAACAGAGCTTAGGAGCAACGACGGCCGGTGCATGCCAATTCCTTTCTCAGTGGCGAGGGGATATCTCATTTCACTTGTCTAAGCTGAGGAACAAATCTGCACACCGAGAGAGACCATATTGAGATTGTGACCTTTTATGACCTAGCATCATAGAATTATCTACTGCTTGTCATTACTGAGAACAGATTTGCAAATCATAGGGCAAGGAGACACTCTAGGTCATTAAGATATTATTGAGATGGTAATAGCCCTGTTATTTTGCTTCAAATTATAAAGCGACATTCCACCATATGAATTCATTTCAGATCTACATTCATATACTCGTTATTCATCTGAGATTACAAATCATAATTGAAGAGGCAATTCTGGGTCCGCGGAGGTTTGTCTACACTCCTTTGACACAGTTTAACCCAGAAGAAGAAGAGAAGAAGCACAACTGATTTTTAGTCAAGGTTGTCACGGTCTAATGGGCAGAGCCAGGTGCATGACCTTACACTCATTAAACTCTTTATGAAC
>JAJHUR010136126.1:0-10588 GCA_027495735.1 Lutjanus campechanus | reverse complement strand
CTGTGTGGTTGTGTAGCTAACACTAACGGTTGGTCTGTGTAGCTAACGTTAGCAGTTGGTCTGTGTAGCTAATGTTAATGGTTGGTCTGTGTAGCTAACGTTAGCAGTTGGTCTGTGTAGCTAATGTTAATGGTTGGTCTGTGTAGCTAACACTAGCGGTTGGTCTGTGTAACTAATGTTAATGGTTGGTCTGTGTAGCTAACATTAGCAGTTGGTCTGTGTAGCTAATGTTAATGGTTAGTCTGTGTAAATAAAGTTAGTGGTTGGTCTTACCTGTAAATGTTTCTTTAAATTAGATTGTGTTCTTGGATGATTACAGCATTTTCACAGCTGAAGGTAGACCTGTCACTGTAATGTTATGTTGTTCCTCTTTTCTGATTTAAAGACAAATTAATGGTGAAATTTCCACACACTAAAAGCATTTTATCACTAGAGGCCATGCTAGTGAATTGACAAAATGCATCTGTAATCTCATTATGTATTTTTTCTGTAACTGTACTGTAATTGAATACAGTTGCAACTTTTTGTATCCTAATTACATAATCCCATCACATGTAAAATGTTACTCCCAAAGCCTACTTATAATGTTCAGTTTCTGTTCAAACTATTTTAGAGATGCTGTTGATTTAACTTTATTGCCATTTTGGAAGCTCTATTTTAGACTATCCTCATTGGTTTAAATGTGCCGGACAAAATATTAGAAACATCTCTCAGCACAATGCAATATAGTTCAGGAGAATTGCAAACTAAACCCTCCAAAATGTCCATAAAGTTGAATCAACATCTCTCCAAAGCAACAAAAATTATAACCTTTATAAAGGCAGTATATATATTTCAGGACGTGTATTGGACTGCATTGGTTTCAGCTTGGTGTAACAAATAACCGGTGAAAGGGGTGTAGTTTACAGTGCAGCAATTTCTCTCCGCTGGAGGAAGTGAATGGGATTCAACACTGATGATTTCACATCCTTGCTACAGACTCTCTGCTGTATCTTAGTATTGATTCGATCCCGTGGCATGATGTATATCATGGCTGCATGCGAAACATAGATGTTCCCCAGGGAAACAAAAGCTTTCTCACTGGCACAATCATCGCTTGATGTAATGTACTCCACTCACAGAGCTGATGAGTCGGCCAGCTGCTCTTCATCCCATAAAGCTAAAGCTGACTTAGTCTGTGTTTAGTCTTGTGATTGAGAGAGTAATTTCTCCCCTGATCTTTATTGGTTCACCAAATCCTTTCTTGGCCCTTCGTGTGTCTTTCTATTAACTCTGTTCAAAGGAAATCACTACAGTGGTTTGCTTTACCTTAATGATTTAAATACATTACTTTTGTTGTATTTCACACGCTGGGTTGATTTGACCAGTAAAGCAGCCACCAGAGCGACCAGATATCTAGTGGGTTACACAAGCAGCTGTTTGGCTGTACTCAGATCTTTCTAACTGTACTTAAAGCTACTACAAGGAGTTTTTAACTGGTTATGAAACAATCTCAGTATAACACTGATGCCTCTGCACGACCTACGAAAGTTAGTGAGACCATCAGAGAGAAGATATATATCTTAATGCCTGCCAGTGGGTTGGGTTCTTTGTGAAATCAGATAAAACAAGACTGTGTTTACATCTACTGTAAGTTGTGCATTAGCCAGTTAAAAATAAGCAGGATGAGATTTTATTTTATTTCATTTTATTTATTGAATTTAATGTTTTAAGTATGTGGGCAATGACGGTTACATAAATGCATAAATACGCCTTTAGGATAATAAGGATAACACTCTGGATATGTTGTTAATATGAAGTTATCATTAATTAAGTAACTAAAGCTAATTTGTTGTTGTGTTTTTGCAACTTTATTAACATTAATCGCTGATGACCTTGAACTCAAAGTACTTTCATACATACAGAAGGCAATCTTCTTCTTCATTTGGCATTTAATGGCATACTAAACACTTGTGGGGCGTGTCTGTCCCCATCAGGTCTGGAGGAATTGCATCCCCAGTATGGCACTGTAGTAAAACAGGTACCATGAAGTATCGGTTGTCACGGCATTCCGATTTGTTAAAGCTGTCCATAAATCATAAAATACGTACTCTCACACTTTGTGTCATAGAGGGAAAGATTTCATGAAGAGGACCAGTCTGTCTTTTGCCATCGATGGTGGATTTTGATTGTTCACAGGCATTCTTCATTTCAGCCTCATAGTGTTCATCATGCAGTATTAAGAGCTCTTCAGTGCTGCCTGGAAATAATGGATGAGAAAACATGGCAATCGCACTTTATCAGAATGTCTGCTTCCAATTTACTACCGTGTTACACTTTTATATATAGCTCTTCCTCTTTGAAAGTAAAAGCTGTCTTGTGATGCTTGGAACAAAATGATTACTACTTTCCGCGCCATACATCAGTCCCCTGAATGTCTCTCCTCAGCGTCCTATTTCTCAATGTATTCCCCCGCTTGGCTTTAAACCGCTGCCATCATATATATTGTTTTATTGTCACAGTTAATACAGTAAATCTTGGATATATAAAATCACTGACGGCATCAAGCAGAACGGCTCAGTTACATGTGAATTGGCACTTGGAGTTCTGCTGCTGTGAGCCTCAAATCAGTCAGTCTCATTTAACAGGCGTGTCCAATATGGAGAAGCCTCCTTGTGACCCGCTTTCAGTAAAAGTGAGCTTTAATCCATTTTAAGGAAAGACGGGACGGTACAGATTAAGGAAATGTGGATCACCCAGAGCAGCTAGCTGATGGATCCCATTTCTCACACTCAGGCGAACAGGCTTGCAGATAAGATTCGGGGCATTGTGGCAGGAGCTGTGAGAGATGATGAACATAGAGGTGGGGTGTGAGAGCAGTTTACTGGCAATCACATACACCCCCCCGTGGGAGTGCTGGAGTGGAGGATGGGCCCGTATCTTTGCCTCATCTCCACATGGATACTCTTTCTTTCTGGGGTCTTTAGAGACCATCAGAAGCATCCACTCAGACTCTGCAGAATTTAATCAAGAGTATTTGAAATGTGACAGAGTCAAGGAGACTGAGATATGTTTTTTTTTCTTCTTTGTGGTTAGTTTTTCTTAGTGTGGGAATGAATCCTTCAGCTCAGCTCAAAGAAATCATTGATGCATTTTATATTTTGTGTGTTTTATTCTGTACAAAAACATATAAAAATGACAATTTGCCATCTTACAGCTGGACTTTTTTTTGGCTCAGAGCAGTCGCCAAGACTGTAAAATGGCAATTTGTCGCTTTTACGTGTCATTTTTTGTACGGATTAAAAATACAAGCCTGGCCTCGCCCTGGGTGAAAAGTGCATGTATGTATGGGGGAACCCGGAATGGAAAGATGGGTCAAACCCAGGACTTTAACACAGGAGGCTGGGTTTCAGTACATGTGTGAAACCAATAGCTGCTGATTGCTGCAATGCTGATTGTTTGGAAGAAGTAGTTATTTTAACCTACACAATGCTGTTTTCCTAAACCTAACCAAGTACTTTTATTGCCCACTAGTGCACCTCTGAGTGCAATCTGGTGGGCTGTGGACGCAGTGGTACTGCTAAATGGTTAGATTAAAATGAAAGATTGTCTGTTTGTACTCAGGTATGAATAGGAACACGGCAGCTATTTGACTATTCACATCAGACCCTCTTATTTTAGTTATAAAGTGCAACAAATTCACCATTTAACAGAGGCTGCAGTGACTGCATGGGTTAAGTGCAGGGCTTTTACTGTGGAAGAGTGAGGTTTGAGTCCTGCCCTGGACTACAATCAGTTTTTGACCATAATGTGAAATTACATGTCAGTCGTATCTGTTATTTGCATTTTTTTTAATTATCGTTTTTAGTTTTCAAGTTCATTTTGGTCAAGTTTAGGCAACAAAAGCTCATGATTTGTCTCTGCCATGCGGGTGTACATAACCACATTGGCTATTTACACCCTGGGTACAAATAGTATTGCTGCCTAAGGATACCTGGTTACTTGTCTCTGCCATGCTAACCTATATACACCTGGGTGTAAATAGCAACACTGGCTATTCCACCCTGGATGCAAATAGCATCTGCCATCAAAAAATATTTTTTGGTAACTAGCAATTTTAAATCTAAATGTGCTCAAGTATTCACATAAATAAAAATGTCAAATTAGAATGCATAATTTCAGTGACTGGTTATGTTTGTATCACCATGACAATCATATGTGAGGCAAAACATGACACCGTCACAGTGGGCTGACGGGTCTGTTACACACTTTGGCATGACACCAGATTGGTTAGTGAGCTTTAGAGGTGCTGGTGGGTCAGGTCAGCAGTTCCTCCTGTTTCCAGTCCAGCTGCAAGCTGTAGCCTTATATTTAAAGCTACTGCTTCTTTTTAACTGGCTAATGTATGACTCACTGTAACTTTCCCTGTGAAAATGTAAACACGGGACGCTTTCGTCTGATTTCAGGGAGAATCCGACTCGGTGGCAGGCGTTAAGAATAACTGTATAGAAATAACCGATTGCCTCACGGATGGTCTTATTTGCTTATGTAGGTCATATAGAAGCATCCGTATTAAATTGAGATTTTTCATAACCTGATAAAAAGTCCTTGTAGTACATTAAATGGACAGAAATGAAAGTGGTAACAATCTTTTAACATAAATCTCCTCCAAAAAGCACATAAGCAATTTCCCAAAGTGTTGAACAGTTTCTTTGGTGTTACAACAAGTTTAATATTTTCATTTTGAGTGGAGTTGAGCAGATTGCTCCTTTAATGACATTTTCTCACATATCTGTGCATAGGGTCCAAGTATAGTGCCTGTGATTCTCAGTAAAATGTGTCTTTGTTAGAGAAACTGTTTCCCCCTGTCAGCATCAGGCTAAAATTGACCCGTTTCTAGCTCCATTGATGCTGTGAAAGTGCAGGCGTTTACTGCATCGCATTGTTTTTGTTCACACAGGAAAGTAAAATGTATTTTCTCTACTCCACCAGGCCTCCTCCCACTCTGTTCTCACTATCAAAGACCCCTGTGATAACAGGTCTCCCCGGTATTGTTATCAGTATTCTACTCTAACATTGTTTACCTGAATAAAACACACGGTTGAGGAGGAAAGTTAATCTTTTCTCCAGGGAGTGCTCCTTTGGTTCTTTCACCTCTCTCTACATTTTCAATCTTCTTTTTTATGAATATCAGTTTTTTTATGAATTTATTTATGTTCATGTTTCCTTCTGACCCTGTTTCCTCATTGACTCCTCTTCACCTCCTCTCCTCCGTTATTCTGACACCTATTTCCCATTTTCTTTCGTCTCATCTGTTCTTCTTATCTTTATGTTACTTTATAGGTTGCAGGATCTCTAGGCAGCGCGGAGACTGGACTGAAACAGCATTTGGAACGGCTGGATGAAATCTTTGCTACAAGGACCGACTACCTGCAAAGTCTGCGTTTCATGCAGCTGATGCTCAACAACGTCATCCGTGAGCTGACTGCTCTGCCAGATATCAACAAAGCCAATGTTGACTTGGCAGCCATTGCTGACCAAACGGCCTTCATTGAGTACTACAGGTAGGTGGAGCCTTAGTCACTCCCCCGGGAGGTGATTGACGTTATTTTATTTCGTGTGTGTGTGTGGTTGAAGCAAACATGCTGCTCTGAATGGCACCAGAAGTGATCCAGAGCAGACACAGAGCAGATGGGATTTTATTGATCTCCCCTGTGGAACACAGACCGGAAAAGCTATTTTTCCTGATTGCTAAATAAATGAAAGCTGAAATTGAGCTTATTGCCCACTGTGCAGTTTGAGCTCGAACACTTATTGCTCTCACAGAGTGTTATGCATGGCAGAGTGGCTATTAGACCATGAATGATCTCCTTACCCGCAGACCATTGCTCACATTGATTGCAATTATTATTTTGATGTGGTTCTCTTTTTGAGAACTATGTTCTTTTCAAAAGAGAACTGTGGCCAAGTATTGAGAGGCTAAAACTGAAATTCGATAAACAGAGGAAAAAAATAACAACCCCAATCAACGGCAGAGTAGTCAAATGAATAAAATATCCTGCATTAATTCAGGAGCGCGGTACTAATTTATGATGCTCCAACAACTGCTGTTCCAAACTGTGAGGGTAATTTGATAGCTTCTGTAGCTTTATTTTTATTTTTGAGTACATAAAACTTCATAGCGCCGTTATGCTGTCAAGTTTCACATTTGCAGTCTGTTCGTTAAGGCACTGTAGGAGTAATTTAGACAAAATTGGAAGGAGACACTAATAGACGATAGATTTAGGGTTGTACGCTACCTTCTGCAAAAGGATTGGTTTTATATACATTATAGGCTCAAAGTTAATCAGGACTTGCCTGGACATGTTTGATTTCATTCCATAACTCCCGTTGGTCCTAGCGGGTTGCACATTTAGTAGAAGAAAGTGTTACACTCAACATCTTAAACAGTGAAGTACGTTTAAGTTTAATTCACCTGATAAAACTGTCACGCTTTATTTTCCAGTACACTAATAAGATGTGACAAGCTGTACTTTGTATATAATTAGATAAAAACTAGAAATAAAATGTTCTTCATTAGACAGTAGTTATACCCTAATTAGACACCACACACCAGTAGTATTAGACCCTTTGTTAAACCCTCATTAGACTTTATTAGAGACACATTACAACAGAACTGTACTGTAAACTTACAGTTCTGTTGTAATGTGTCTCTAATTACCCTCTAATAACATCTAATATGGATCTAACGAAGGGTTTAATACAGTCTAATAAAGAACATATTATTTGTAGTTTTTGTTTAATTTGAAACAAAGTATGTCTGGTTACATCTGTAAAATAAAGTTGGACTGATTTGTTGAATCATATTTGAGTATTTGACGCTACACCACCTGTTCTGTTGGATATTAAAACTAGTTTTCTCCAAGTATATACACCACAGACGCCTTTCATTTGCATGCATGACATGTCAGTTCTGCTGTGCACACAGCTGAATTTAAGCCCTCAAAAGTTACAGAAATATACATGCCCCTTACTCGCGCAAGTGTGTGCAGCAAGATGATCAACAACACCGTTTATTGCTTTGTTTACTTGTTGTGAGGCTTCTACGGGAAGCTGTGTTAGTTGCTTAGCCCCGGGTTATACACACGATAGGCAGTCGAAGACCTCCACTGCAGCTCCGTGTCCAGTCTGTTCACCATCTTCACAGCAGGGTTTTGGTGAAAGAGATTTATTCGAAAGCTTCCCCTTAAAAAGTTTACAGAAATGTGAGTGAGTTCTGCACACAGATTATACAGTATATGTGGACAAAGTTGAAAAGGACTTGAGTGTCAAGAACCACACACTGTAAGAGAGCAGATGATTCATAACCTCAAGTCTTGCTGGTCACCCTGTAAACCTGATTGTAGTAGTACGATAATATTATAAAGTGTGTCCTTGGAAAATGATTCAGCTAAAACGTCCTCACAGCTCTGTAATCCGAAACGGGTCTTTAGCAGAATGAAATGAGAGTTGACTGTAAGGCTGAATGATATGTTACAAAAAACACATATTGCGGTTATGTTGGCAGATATTGGGATTGCGATGAGTCACAGTTTTTGTGGAATGATTTTTGCTGAGATCTGTGCAAAACAAGCATGTTCTCTTACGTCTGGAGAATATTATTTGTAGGCCGGGGGTTTTCTTTTGCACCACAATGCTTCATACATAATGGTATGTCGTGACACATTTTTCTTTTATCAAAAAATTGCAGCTCCTGAGATTTGGATATTGCACTTGGCCATATTGTTATTCCGATGATATTTATATTTGTTTGTATGCCTCTGCACCTGAATGCTTTGATGGAATTTCTTCAAACTCGGTAAACAAATGTCTGCATCCATCCGTCCATCCAAATGACCTCATATCCATCCCGTTATTGTGAACGTGATATCTCAAGAACGCCTCGACTGAATTCCTTCAGATTTGGTTCAAATATCAACTTGGACTCAATGATGAACAGAGTAGAATTTGGAGATCAAAGGTAACTGCAACCTCCTATCCGTCCCATTCTTGTGAAGGCGATATCTCATCAACATCTGAATGGAATTTCTTCAAATTTTGTGCAAAATGTTCAGCTCACTCTCAGTCCTCTGTACTTCTCTGTAAAAATAATTTCTAAGTGAAGAAACTCCTTCAAAGGCTTCACTACATGTATTATATATGATACACACTGTACATTCGCTACAACCACTGGGAGGTAGTTTTAGTCAATACATAACGTATATATTTTCATATTTTCTCTCATACTTCTTATTGAACCAGCTATGGTGATAGCTCTGACTTCTGGTATGACAGAGCACAAATAAACCCAGTTGTAGAATATCACTAGTGACTCACTGGCCTAACCCCATCATTAATGTCATGCATACATATTACCCCATGGTGTGTTGTTCCTACCATGACACCACATATTCTACAGTTGCAACTTTGTGCATTCTGACACCATTCTCCTGGGTGTTGATTGGATTTCATGCAGCCATCGGGCTACGACCAGCCCGTGGCAGGGGTTTATTGATGAGCAGCAAATGTTGTGGCCGACCCAGTGCTATTTGAACAAGGGGATCTTATATCTTCCCCTCCCGCTTCTATTTCTGAATTCATCCCCGTCCCCGAGCTCAGAAAAACCCGTCTGCAGTTCTGTTTATGCAGATAAAGTAAAGTGAAGTCTCTTTTCGTGTTTTTCTCCATCCATATGCCCTCCTCAGCAAGCAACCGAATAGCCAGTTTGCAGTTTATTCTCAAAGTCTATTAGAGTTCTTCTAGACTCCTTCACATAGAATGAGTGAATCATATTCTCTAGTGACCTTGGTGTACAGATTTACTACAGTGCTGCAGATACCACAGTCGTTCCATGTTGATATGCAGCATCTTTAAAATTCCCCTGTTTGTGTGACATCCGGAACAATTGTTTTTGGTCAGTGCTAAAAGATGTATAATGCGACCAGACCTTGTGGAGTGAAGTATGAGTCATAAGCATTCCCACGCGTTTGGCTGGTCAGAACACGCACACACTTCAAGTACAGGCTGACTGTAGGCCATTCCTGTGAAGGACATTTTCAGAGCTTGAAAAATTAATGTCTATGGATTTGTGGTGTTGAATTATTAAGCCAACAGGCTGGAAATCACCTGAAACAGATGGGCTCTAACTAGGAGACAAGGATGCTGATATACACACACCTCACACATTCAGTCCCGAACATATGTTGGGCCAGCACTTCCTGAGGCATGTACATATGCATAAAGTATGCTGTCTGCAAGCGAATGTGATCAATCAGGATTGTTATACTAATGCTTCATTTTCCTGTGGTGTAGATGGCTGACTTATCTGCTGCTGCTCATCCTGGATCTGGTCATCTGCTTGGCCATGTGCTTGGGGATGGCTAAGCAGTCTCGCTGGCTGCTTATCACGTAGGTATCCCGAATGTGTATTTTGAGGTATTTGCCTTTTATCTTGTTTCTGTGGCCCTTTTTGTGTCACAAGAGAGTCTTGATAAATGAGTCCAAAGTATACTGGAGCACACAAGCTCAAAGCAACAAACTTTATTCAGTGACTAATGTTTCCACATCAGAGTCAAGCAGAACAGAGGCTCAAATATTCTTAAACAACCTCCTCTAATTAGAGAAACAGTATTAAAATTTCATATCATGGTTATAGTGACCAAAATTATTATCAGTATTATCGCTGTTTGGTTGAAATGTGCTCAAAATGTTCAGAAAGTACCGATCCACAAACTGAAAACATTTCTCCAAGCTTTGAAGTAGCATCATGACCTGCGCAAAGTCAGTGTTTTCATTGACACAAAACCCACGTTGCTCTGCCTGCGTCTGAATGAGTGAATTTAAAACATCTTGTTCGCCCCCTGGTGGCTGGCTGCGGTATTGAACTCAGTGTAGAATGTTTATTACAGAATAAACATTTTATTAGATAAGACATGGGTCAAACTGAAATATCAAAGTACACATCAGATAAATGTTTGTCCAACACGGTTGCTGTCATATCACGTTCAAGTGTTAATTTAGTTTGGTTTTAATTAGTTATTTTATGCTATAAAAAGTAGGTTTCACATCATGATTGACAGCTGAGTCCAGCTAGTAATTTACACGGTCAGCTTTATGGGCGGGAACTCCAAAACATGATCACTGCTGCACAGACTCTGGCTCCAAATTATGTCTCCAGTGTAAAATGGCAGTGCTCATATCCAGGATTTTTTGGCTTCATTTTTGTACAGTGGGAGGAAGTGGAGATGCGTCAGTTGAGACAAGATTCACACGTATACAATATTAAATATATTAAGAATAATTAATGGACTTAAATCAGTAAGCAAGTACATGACATGTAAAAAATGTGAATAGCAATGATCAATAACTTGTATCAAAATCCATATAAATATCTCGAATATCACTCTCTTAATAAGGAACTCTTCAGCATAAACTAGAGCAGTGGGCTGCATGTAGAGAAGCACTGTATTAACAATTGATAAGAAGTGACACTTGTAAGAGATGTCTGAGTTAACATCCAATTCTAGAAAGCAGACCAATCGCTGACAATGTCAAATTGCCATTATCAAGT
>JAJHUR010136125.1:0-44293 GCA_027495735.1 Lutjanus campechanus | reverse complement strand
GATATTGATTAGTCGACCCAGGCACTGTGTGTGTGTGTGTGTGTGTGTGTGTGTGTGTGTGTGTTTTCCTGACAGACTCTCCTCATCATCACTGTAATCAGCACAAGCAGCTCCCAGGTGGCCGTGCGTCAGTGAAATTGAGATTGAGACTCTTATTTTAGAAGTTTCCCTCTGTTGCATCACTGACAAATAGCTGACATCTCTGGAGGAACTGCACCTCACAGCTGAAAAAAAGAAAAACAACAACAACAAAAAAAAACCCCACCTGATCTACATTTCTATTTTCTCTTAGTTTCTTCCTCGGTACCTCCGTCACTGTTTGCTGTCAAACAAACATGTTTGTAAGAAGTGCTCCCGTGGTCTCTCAGCAGGATCCTCTGAGCCGGTGCCGGTGTTTAGACAGTGGAAGCAACACAAATTGAAACATCTGTGTGTGAAATGTATTGCCACTTTTGCCCAGAGGCAGAGCAATTGAACGTAATGAACAGATTGGTTGCTATATTTGGCTGCTCTGAAGGTCACATCGCTGTGTTCTGTTCTGCAGCGCCCTCTGCTGGACAATATAAACAATTACACACAAGAAAATAAGGTGAGGATATATTTTTCACTATTTTTATAAATTTAATGTCTCACCTGTAAAGTTAGGAATTTAAATGTGTAAAACAATGCACCTTTTTTTAAAAAAATTTCTCCACTTGATTAGTTTTCACAATAGGAAAAGAAACATTACGTACAAAAGTACAGGAAAAAATAATGTACATTTGTAATCCTAGATTACGAATGATCGAATGAAATGATTATATTGTTCCTCCAGAATCTTTGGTCACAACGATAGCAACACTCTGCTATATAGAAATAACAGACCTTATAATTCTGTAATTAACCAATCAGAATCAAGTATTTAACAGAGCCATGTAATAAAAAATAATAAAATTATGTAGGGCGGCAATTAAGGATTATTTTCATTGTCGATTCATCTGAGGATTATTTTCTTCAATCAAACAATTAGTACTTTGGTCTATAAAATGTCAGAAAATGTGCAAAAATGTTTTTCTTAAAAGTGGTTTGTTGTGCAGCAGATTAAAAACAGACAAGAGGAATTTTATCACCAACGGTCAGTTTCTGACTTGATGCACACTGCAAATATTTTCTAGTCTACATATATGTGGAAAAAAAAGAGAGAAAACGTCCAAAAAGAAGACCAAGACAAATAATACTTGCATAATAATTTACATTTACTTCAGTATTAGCATGTCAATTTACATTTCACATAATGCACAACAGTTCAAGTAGAAACACAATTTTAATACATACAAAATATAAAAGTTAGCTTTGTACAGTCATAAGATAATAGAAATAATATTGTATATTCAACAAAAGTATAAATGCAACCCTTTTGTTTTTGTTCCCATTTTTCTTGAGTTAAAGTAAAAAATCTAAGACTTCTTCTGTGCACGCAAAAGGTTTATTTCTCTCACATTTTGTTCACAAATTTGAGAAAATTCATGTTAGTGAGCACTTCTCCTTTGACAAGGTAATCCACCCGGACAGGTCTGACATATAGAGATGCTGATTAAAATGCTGGAAAAAAAAATTCTGTATTCGTAGCCCTGTGTGAAATAACTGTTGCTCAGTGGCTAATAAATGTCTTTGATCAAACTGCACATTTTACCGTGACCAGTCCAAGACGCACCTTTGCAATAATCCTGCTGTTTAATCAACATTTCTACATGCCACACCTGCCAGGTGAGTGGATTATCTTGTCAAAGACGAGGTGCTTTGACACAGATTTTAACAAATTTGTGAACAAAATTTGAGACATAAACCCTTTAGTGTGCACAGAAAAAGCCTTGAGAGCAAAAACAAAAGTGCTGCGTTTATATTTTTGTTGACTGTATATATTATGTATAAATGTATAAGTACAAATGGAGAAAACAATAAAAGCGAGAGTCTCAGAGTGTTTTCCAGTTGCCTCTCTGTCTGGGTAAGAATGTCATGCTGAGATGTTCAGCTTCCTGCTGGTGTTCGACAGGCTGCTGAGACAGGTTGTTGGTCTGTGGGAGGCGGTCCAGGGTCAGGCCCTCGTGGGGGCAGACGGAGTACTGAGACAGCAACGTTACCAGGATGGATTTCATCATCACCATGGCGATGTGCTTACCGACGCAGGCTCGGGGGCCTGAACCGAACGGCTGGAAGTAACGGCGAGGAGCCTGGGGGAGGACAGAGGAGAGAGGCTGTTAAATCTCCTGAAAACATTTATCTATAACATAAATATTCATGACTTAAAGAAATGAAACAATGTTAGGTATTATTTATTCAAAGAGTGACACTCAGAACTCAGCTTACAGGGGCTGTGTTGGTGTAGTTTGATCCGATTCTCATTCAAATTCAAATTCAAATCCCATGTATAGACATTTTCAGCCATGCCCCACCCACTTCAAACCAGTAAGACAAAAGCAAGAAAGAAAATAGTAATGCATAAATCTGTCATGTGAAATATCATAAATTGTTTTAACTTTAGCAGAAAATTCTGTGTCCGTGCAGGTTCCCATTTCTCCTAGTAAGAAGCTGAATGTGAAAACAGAAATTCAGGATCTTTAAGAGTTAATTTATCCAAAGTTTCAAACAGAACCTCAACTTGGTGGAAAAAATAAACATCTACTTACATTTTTTTCAAAGTTTTCCAGACTGAATTCATTTGGTTTGAGGAAGAACTCTGTCCGGTGCATATGGCCGGTGTTCAGAATGATGTTTGTCCCCTTCGGCACCCTGTAGCCGTCTATGATGTCATCAGACAGGGCCCGACGCATGGTGAAGTCCACCACAGGGTGGAACCGCAAGCATTCGTTGACGAAGCTCTCAAGCACCTGCAGCTTCGGAAGGTCCCCGTTCTGAAGCTGTCTCTCACCTACAGTGAGACAATGACAGTGAGATATCACTCGTGTTAAACTGTCGTCTCTAAATCAAGGACAAGAACTGAACATGACTTTGGTAGGATTTGTTGCAGGACTGTTGTATTAGACTGCATTAGTTTTAGCAAGGTGGCTGTACTTAATAAACTGGGAGCTGAGTGCATAGGTAGAGCATTAGACAGCCCTTAATCTCTACTACATTTTTTCACTATCAGTGTCTTTAAAGGGATAGTACAGATTTTTCCAAGTGGGGTTGTATGAGGTACTTATCCATAGTCAGTGTATTATCTACAGAAGATGATTGTTGGCTTCCAGTTTGGAGAAGCAGCAGGATTATCAGTGTAGGAAGCTAAACAATGAGCTGCTGTGGATCAGCGGCAAAATAAAAATATTTTAGTCTCCTAAAAAAGGCCCAACACAGAGTTGTTGGTCTACCATTGTCTCGACTGGTTAGTTTGTTTGTGTCACTGTGCAAAAATCCAAACTAAGCTTTTAAAACACCAAAGTCACACAATAACACAAATAAACTAACGATAACTAGCTATATTTAGCTTATATAACCGTGGTTTCCTGTTGGAAAAGGCTGTCTGACGGCAAAGTAAAGTGGTGAAAATATCCTAAATATAGCATACACTTAGACTGATGCTGATTTAAATATGCTTGCTGCTTGCCCTGCTACAGCAGTTCATTGCTCAGCCTCCTACACCAGTACTCCTCTCTGCTTCTTCAAACTGGGGGTCAATCAATCACCATCTACTGTAGATAATACGCTGACCATGGAAAACTACCTCATAATGCCACTTCAAAAAAATCTGAACTATCCCTTTAAGTCTTCCAGATACTTGCCTACAACGGTGTCTATCTCCTGCAGCAGCTGCAGCTCCACATCTGGATTCTGTTTGAGGAGCAGCAGCATGAAGAAGAGGCTGATGGACAGAGTGTCTGGAGCCGCGATCACCATCTCCAACACACACTGCCTCACGTTCTCTGCGGACAGCTCGCCGTGGTTCTGAAAACACACACAGAAATATGAATAAGCCGACGAGTACAAAACAACAGTATTTCACCATTACAGGATTTCTGACATTTGAGGTTGGATGAAGTGCTGAAAGGGCTTGAAAAATTAAGGAAATGGCACTGGTTCAATTCTCAGACTCACCTGTGCGAATATGAGCTCTGCAGTGAAGTTGATGTTGTCCAGTTTATCCGCCTGCTCCACCTCTCTCCTCTTCTGCTCTACAAGACTCTCTATGGCGTCCTGCAGCTCCTGGCTGTGAGACAACAAATATAATGCATCAATATGTACTTTATTACTTTAGAAGCCTGATAATATGATAAGAATGATAAAATGACAGAGTGACTCACGCTGCTGTCTTGTGTCTCTGGTGAATCCCGCTGAACTTGAAGTAAATGTCTGGTTTGATCAGCACCGTCTGCCACGTGTCAAAGTACTTCTGAATCTTCAGCAGCAGCTCTTTCTCTGGACACAGAGTGAACACAGCAGAGCAGGAAGATAAATTCACTGTGTAAAGAGACAATTTACCCTCATATTTTCCTTTAGAAGAAAACAGTTCCAACAAGAAACAGCTCACAACAGTACCCAGGTCATGATTTTTAGAAAAACATCACTGTTGAGTTTTGCATGACGTTGTGACATCGTTATACATAATATTTGTTTGCAATGCGATTATTGACTTCAAAGAATTAAGTTGATTTAATATGAGCATATAAGTAATTATTCAATAAGACACTGCAAAAAGTGCACTTAGTTAAAAGTAACATTATAGTGTCACATTTCAGAAATTTTCCCTAAATATTAAGGCACAACTTCAGGCAGAGAAAATATCTGTTTCCATGTAATTTATGCTTTGCAATAACAGATTCCCCACTTTCAGCACCACAAGCCGAGTGATATTTACTTTCATCATGTTGGAGAGAATGCAGACATGTGGCGGACTGTCCCTTTAAGAGATTTACGCGCGCCTACTCACCATTCACAGCTACACCCAGGAAGAGTCTGTTGGAGATGTCGACCACGGTGTAGCGCAGCAAACTGAGGACGTCCACGTGATGCAAACTGTCCAGGTCGTCCAGGTGAGTCTGTGTGGAGGAGACGCAGACCTCCATCGTCTGCTGCAGGCCTGGACCTGTCAGGGCTGAAAAATAGAACATTCAGTATCTGAAATCAGTGAACAACTGGATCAATCAGGGCTGATTGTAGGTGAAAATGTTACCTTTGGTGAAATAGGTGCGTATCTTTTTCCACAGAGTCACATTGTTGTTAAATATGATGCCTCTCTCATTCATGCCGATGCAGCTGAGGCCCGGCTTGCTCCCAAAACGTGACGTATAATGTCCATTTTTCAATACATGGTGCACCGCTGAGGACCTTATGGTAAAAACAACAACAACAACAACAACAAAAAAAAAGGATTAATTTACACTTGCATGCTTGAATTGATATTAACTTTATCAGGGTTCATACAGGTGCATGAAATCCTTGAAAACACTTGAATTTGAATTTGAGAAGTGCTTGAAACCACAACTTTACTTTTCTAATAAATCGCTCTCTGACTGAATAGTTTGCTTTTCAGATAAAGAAATAAAATAGGTCAGATGTTCAGCTCAGGCAGAGATAAGTGACACGTATCGAGACTGAAACTTTCCTTTAATTTTGTCACCCTTCTGTAGAATGATATCACGAATATAATTTTGTTTTTTACAGCAAAACAACACCTGATTTAATGTGATGAATGTATATATATAAACATGTAATTCATCACAGTTGTGAGGTGCTGGAAAAGCTTGAAAATGCACCTTTAAAATTCTTGAAAAGTTCTTGAATTTGACTTTGGAAAAGCTGCAGCAACCGTGTATATTCATCAGCATTAACAGAGGAAACCAACCTGCTGAGTATGAGTGTTTCTTCTCCATTGATCCAGACTCTGACGATGTCTCCATACTTCTTGTTGTAGTAATTGCTGGCTGTGCCGATACCGGTCCACAGGAACCTCAGGTATGACAGAAGTGGCCCCAAACCCAGACAGAACGAAGGACCTGTGGTGGTAAAGGACAATAAATGTATTTTTCTGCAGAACTGAAATTGATAAAGTTAAAGCAGCACAAAAGTAAGACAGTGCAAAGTGTCAGACCTACCTGGTACAGTTTTCTTATCTGTGTGGCTCCAGGCCACCAGCAGCAGACAGACGATCAGTACGAGGGTTCTGGCTGCAACAGAGATGCCCGGTGATCCCACTGCAGTGGCGTTCGGGGACATGGAGACCAGGTCTGCCACTATGTTGCCCAAACCTACAGGAGTCATCACGGTCCGCTCACACTCAGAGATCAGATCCATTAGAAGGCAGATTTTAACACAACCTGCACAGGACTGCTCAAACCGACTGACGAAAGCTGCTTTCAACAAGCCGAGTTTTCTCTTTATATGTGGTCTGAGCTGGTGAGCAGCCAGGTCAGGGTGAAGCAAAAGCCACAACAGAGGAGGAAAATGGTAAACAATACACTTGTAACCTTGACGGGTTGGATTTGTGCCTGTGGCCTTGAGCGTACAGGACCTGTTTCAGTGGGTACATGCTGTGGAGTTTCTATCAGGGGTCATATTTGACATTTTGAGGATGAGAAGCAAGGTTCGCTCCTCCTTTGAACGTCAAAAGAATCTGACTGAAAATCCTCCAAAAGAGCTCTAGGCCCGTGAGAATCTGCGTCACTATCATTATTATTATTATTATTATTATTATTATTATTCCAGCTTTATCAGTCTGGCTAAATTAAATTCTCTGCTTTTTCAGGAAACATCCATACTGCAAATTTCTTTCAAGGGAAATCAAATTAAATATTCGCCGTCATTACAATCTCCACAAAGGTTCAATCTGCTTTTGAAGGTTTATTTGAAGGGATTATTTAGAATTTTCAGTATTGAACATGGTCTTTAGATTTAACATGAAGAATTTACACTGACTATTATGAGATGATTATAACATAGGTTCTGTAGCATCTCACTAACTCAAAGCTGTAGCTCCTGCTGAAGCCTTTAAGGAGAGTCTTGTACCTGTTTGACCTGTAACATTGTGTGACAGGTAAAACTTATATTCACAGATGTCGGCATGGGTAAAAATACACTAACTGCAGGCAGGCGAGCAGCCAGTGAGAACAATAGTCTAACACACGCAGTTCAATTATATATTTTTTTCCCTGGAAAAATCATAAATGAAAATGATTGTGCAATATTTTTAACACTTAGCTAGGCTACATCTGCTGATGCGAGATGAACCTGGCTGCAGACAACATGGCGTACCTCCGCACTTGACAGGAAAGCACGTGACCTCCGTAGTGGAAGATGCTCCTCTTCGTGTTTGCCTGACCACAGTTGCCCCGATACCCCGATGATCACTCAGGCGAATGTGGCCTTCACATTTGTCCACGGGTCACCGTGAAGTAGAACGTAGAGAGGCGAATGCACAGCGTCTGTCAGCGTCCTGTCTGCCTGGTATACAAGCGGCTAAGCTAACGTTAGCACTGGATTTAGTTTAGAAACCGTGATTCACAAATCCCGTAAGCCGACTGACTGTTGACATTTCGCCATGCACTGCGTAAACTACCGAGATCGAGGTGTGTTTTTAATGTGGTGTCATATATTTTGGGGAACCATTTTCCTCGATTGTTGTTATGTGTGACTGTGTGACTTATGTGTGACTTATGTTCAGGCCCTACAGCATAACATTTATTGCTACAACATAAGTCACACAGTTTTGAGTTTTATTTTTTATTTTTTATTTATTATTCATTAATTTTATTTTATATTATGTATTACGCAATGTTTATTACTTGCCACTGTCCCTGGGAAATTAATTCATTAATTAATTTTAATTAATTAACCCCACCCCTGTCACGTGTCCATCCTAATAACCAATCACTTACCGGTTTTTGAGTAGTCGGCCCACATTTCTTCCTTTAAAAATGGAGGTAAAAGTCACGTGACGATATCTGAACGCCGGTGGGTTCCAGTATCTCCGGAACCAGCTGATCCATAGAGTCCCTCCACGGCACGGTGAGTCGGCGAAAGCCAGGCCTTCATTTTTCCTGTCTTTGTCATTTATTTTCTTCTTTCACCAACTTTTGGGGTTTGATTTCCTGTTTGAGAGTGAACTTAACCGAACTATCGTCATGTCTAGAAGGGAACCCTTGATTTGTGGAACTCTCGTGAGATTTGTGTGTTTGTTTCTTCATCGTGCACCTTGTACAGCCTAATTTGTTTTGAATGTGAGAATGCTATGGTTAAAGAAATATGGTCGGATTAAGGAAAGAAAAAAAGTCGGTTAGGGTGGTGATAAAATCACAGTTTGGGTTAAAAAGGTCACTCTCGCGAGATTCTGTAGATCTGGGGTTCCCTTATTGGGGATACTTTCGTGTTTTGATTTTGCATTATCCTGAAGTGGAGTTTTTGTGTACCTTATGAACTCAGTTGAATTACATGGAACTGGACTGACCTAGTTTTGTGTTCTTTAATATAATGTTTGAAAATTTTAACTGACGGTGTGGGTTTGTTTAAATATTATTTAACTGTTCACTGTTTTTGTTTTTCATTATCCTGTGTATATTTACTGATTTATACTGAACTGACTTGTGCTGCATTGTCACCCTGATTATTTGCTGTAATTATTTGTGTGCTGTTGGTCTGGTGGTTCATTTTTATGAAAATTGGGTTTATGACTGAGTGTATTCATGCATCCATGTGGGGAAATGACCTTTAAAATCTCTAACAATAAATTGTTCAACTCTGTGGCATCATAAAACAATGATGGAATATTTTGCTGGCAATCGGTGTGATTTTGCAAAATGTTGAGCAGGGGTGGAAGTAATGAGTGGCAGCTACTCAAACTAACATGATCTAAACATCTTTTATAGACGAGGCCTCATTCAACAGTGTTTTCTTCTATTATTCCAGTCTTCTGATCTGTGTTTTCTATTCTTTCAACTGATCTGTGCTGCAGACTGTCGTCACTAACATGGAGGCCCAGCATGGCTCTACTCGGTTCATCGCTTCAGAATCTTTCAGGCCTCTTCTTTTTCAGCAACAGTCACAGGTAGGCTATTTTTAATACAATGAAACAGGGTTATGAGACATTTCTGAAAATAATTACTATTATTGTGGTTGGCATTGTTATCAAACCCTTATGTGCATTCTGTGTGTAGTCGATCCTTATTTCTTAATTCAGGTTTATTATATACATGTGTTTTACTCTATAAACAATTGTGCATTAAAAACGCAAATAAATACTAGAAATAGTGGTTAAAGTCTATGGTTTCGGGGCGGAGGTTTAGCTCAGTTGGTAGAGCATCCGCCCCATGTACTGAGGCTGTCAGTCCTCTGCAGCGGCCGCTGGTTCGATTCCCGCCTTTGGCCCTTTGCTGCGTGTCATCCCCTCTCTCTCTGCCCCATTTCCTGTCCACTCTTCAGCTGCACTATCCAATAAGGGCACAAAATAGCCAAAAAAATAACTTAAAAAAAAAAAAAAAAAAAGTCTATGGTTTCATTGCCCTGATATCATTTGGGACAATTAAGTAAAATATAATGCCTCAATTACTCGTCACAAATGTTAACGACTTTTGAGGGATCATTGCAAAAAATGTGTTTTTTGTGTATATATGCTTCAAAGAATATCAGCTGATTATATATACCCCATAATCTATGTGTGTATACATACATATATAACACCATGCCATTCAGGAAATTATTTTATTTATGTATATATATATAGTTTTACTATGTGGAATGAAACTTGAATATATTGAATTAAAGTCTGAATATACAGTGAAAAAGAAATAAAAAGTTTTCACTCCCTTGGTTGTTTTCCTTGTTATTGCTTTTATAAATGGAATTGTGGTCAATATAATGAGGCTTTTTTGACAAATAAAATTACAAAAAAAACTCTTTAATGACAAAGTGAAAACAGATTTCTACAAAGTAACATCAATTAATTAAAAATATAATGTAGAATAAGTGATTGCATAAATATTCACCCCCTTCAAGTCAGTATTTAGCAGATGCACTTTTGGTCACAGTGTCTGTGTGGACGGTGTCAGTCAGACTTGCACATCTGGAAGCTGCAGTTTTACTCTGTTCTTTGTGAAACTGCTCAAGCTCTGTCAGGTTGGACGGGGATCAGGCGTGAGCAACCCTTTTCAAGTCCAGCTATAAATTCTCTCTTGGATTGAGGTCTGGGCTTTGACTCGGCCTCCTCAGAACCTTCATCATGTTGTCTTCAAACCATTTCTGTGTAGTTTTCACTGTGTGCTTTGGGTCATTGTCTTGCTGGAGAATAAATCTTCTCCCAAGTCGTAGTTCTCTTGCAGACTGAATCAGATTGTTCTCCAGGATTTCCTTATATTTTTCTGCATTCATCTGACCCTCTACCTTGACAAGCCTTCCAGGGCCTGCTGCTGAGAAACACCTCCACTGCATGATGCTCCCACCACCAGGCTTCACAGTGTGGATGGTGTGTTTGTGGTGATGTGCAGTGTTTGGTGCATTTTCGTCTAGTCTCATCAGACTAAAGGCTCCATTTTGGTCTCGTCAGACCAAAGAACCTGGAGTCTCCCACATGCCTTTGGGTGAACTCTAGTTGAGATTTAATGAGCTTTCTTTAACAGTGTCTTTCTCTTTGCTGCTCTTCCATGAAGCTTTGACTGGTGAAGAACCTGGACAACAGTTGTTTGCAGAGTCTCTCGCATCTCAGCTGCTGATGGTTTCAGCTCTGTCAGTCGTCATGTGTCTCTGTGGCCTCCCTCACTAGTCTCCTTCTTGCACAGTCTGTCAGTTTGTGAGGACGGCCTGCTCTAGACAGATTTACACGTGCCATATTCCTTCCATTTCTTAATGAAAGATTTAACTTAACTCCAGGGGATGTTCACGGACTTGGATTTTTTTTGTATCCACTCCTGACTTCTACTTTTCAATAACCTTATCTCGGAGTTGCTCTGAGTTTCCTTTTGTCTTTATGGAGCAATTGTAGCCACAAATACAGTGACGGGACTTTCCAGACACAGCTGTCTTTACTACAATCATTTGAGACTGATTCACTGCACTCAGCTGATCTCCATTTCACTAATTGTGAGACTACCAGCACCAATTGGCTGGACCTCTGTTGAATTAGGTCAGTCACTTTAAAGCGAGCCATCATTATAGAACGATGGTTCTATAACGTCTGCCATTGCAGTGACCAAGAATATTCAGGAAAAATCTTTCATGCCAAATGCAATAACCTTGCAGATCATTCCCAGGTTATTATGTAATATTGATTATATACAAACTGCTATTTTGTTATCTTCATAATATGTCATCTTTGATAATTGTGACTAAAAAAATTAGTAGATTTTCAGTTTTGTGATTTTTTTTTTCTTTTTTTTTCTTTAGGCTTTCATTGAAGTCGGAACGGAGCAGAACAGAACGCTGGCTCCTGGGGCCGGCTGGCGGCTGACGGGCGGCCGACGGGTGGCCATGGTGTTACATGCATTTTTTGCAGTCTCGCCATGAAACACGAAATTACTAGAACTGTAGTATAAATGATCTGATCTGCACCAAACTTCACATTTTTAATAAGAGTCCTGCCCTGAACATATCTATATGATAATATTCTATAATAGTTACAGCACCATCTTCTGGCAACAGGAAATGACATGTTTTACATTTTGATGTCCTCCTCCAAGCAGGCTGACCATATCCAACTCCTATCTGGTCAGAAAGGCTTTAAGACCATAGTTAATGCTATTTTGTGAAGATCCTGACATCTCGTCAGACAGCGTTGCCATGTCAACACGGCAAAGGTTGATGCTTCGCCAAAACACAGGAAGTTGCATTAACTTCTGTTTACTTGGTCCTGAATCTCCCTGAACCTTCACATGTTCAGTGGTGGTCTGGGCCTGAACATATGATGTGAGATTTGTCGATGGGTGTGGCCCGATGGCTTGGTCACGCCCTCTAAAATGTAGTCCCGTTGGTGTGTTTCACCAACATGAACAAAAATCAGTACGCACGTGTCGTGACTAAAGGTCAAACCCACAAAACTTGTACGCATAGCCTAAACACAGCAGGAAGTCAGCCATTTTGAGTCTCATGGTCAATTTTGGCATTTTACAAGCATCATATTTTGATGAACTTCTACTCCAGAAATAATCCGATTTACTCCAAAATTAGTTTGTGCCATCTAGACTACTTTGTGATCAGAAGTTGTTAAAAGATTTAAAATAAATAAATAAATAAATACATATTTTTCCTCTGGCCTTTAGTGCTTTTCAACCATCTAAATCTTTGTGTTTTTGAGATATTAACCATAGAGATAATATAGTGGAACTAAATGGCACCAAAACACTACATTTAAAATAACATAAATAATGAGCACAGAAACAGAAATTAAAATTCAGTTTAATAAGTCAACAGCTTTAGATCAAAAACTATAACGGGTTTGAAGTGCCACTCAGTTCAGTCTTAAGTCGACAGGTGAGGAGGAGATATGGAGAAACAGTCGATCCTTCTCAGTTGCTGAACTGAGCCAAACAGTATTTGCAAACATGTTTTAGTTTGTTTGAAGGGCTTAAAGTTTAAAAACACAACCTAGTATTTTCTATGATTAGAGCTGTCAGATTTCAGGATTGTTACCTTGCAGCTGTATAATACAGAGTTCAGTCACAGGCTGCTGGAAGGAAACGTCCCATCAGTGTTGTTTCCAGGTGTGGTTCAGTCTGATGAGCCGACTGTGCTGCTGTGACTTCATGTTCTTTATTTATTATACATGGAGAATACACCAATAAAAGTAAAAAATACATTAAGAGTAGACAACATGACAGACCTTCGCAAGAGAACACCGCTGCAGTTAAGAGGAAATTACATGACCTCAGTGGTGGAAAACGCTCTTCTTCGTGCAGTTTAAGTCTCGGCCATAGTTAGCATAGTTTCATTGCATTAACTTGCTGTCAAACAGCCTTTTCTGATTTGAAACCGCTGTTGCATGAGCCACATATTGTTCTCCTTAAGGAAAAACAGTAATAACAGGAGTTGCTGGACTGAGATTGCCTTGATGTTAGTTTGTGTTATTGGGTGAATTCAGTGAACAGATCAGTAACTCTGTGTTTTGTGAAGTAAAATTACTGATTTTCCTTAAAGAGTCTGGTTGCTTTGGAGCGAGCGATATTTGGCTTATATAACGGCACTTTATTTAAAGTCTGTCTGACACTGACATTGTGAAAATATTCTAAATATATTGAACACTTAAACTGATGTTGTTGTTTTTTTCTTTTAGGAGGACCTTTTTTAAACGACCCTGAGGTGTATATAAAAAGGAAAGATATTAAAAAAAAAAAAAAAACAATTTTATTTTAATTATTTCAAACCCTTTATTGCTCCATGAACTCCATGAACTGTGTTTCTTCTACCCCTGAAGGTGGATTTATCTAATTTATTTTATTGTATTTTGTTTTATTTTGTTTAACTTTACTTCATTTCTGCTGTTTGTGACAAAGCCAGTGCTGTCTGGTTTTATCTCTGCCGTCGTTCCATTTGCTCACGCTGTATAAAGGACCCTGTGAATTCACTCACCGCCCACAGCCGAGTCCAAGAATGTGAATTGTTCAATTGGCCGACTGTGTGCTGAGGCCCGGCCTTGATAACGATGCCCTGTACGATGCTTCAGATCTAGATTGTTCTGCATGATTAAGCAGAGACTCCCCCCTCCTCCTCCTCCTCCTCCACCACCCTCCTCCCTCCTCCTTCCTCCCTCCCGAAAACAGACGTTAATGTAACCTTGGTCTCTGGGCTCTGTTGTTGTGGTCAACCACATCTTTGTGTCCGGCGCATGTGTAGGGAGTTGTTCAGAAGTGAACAAACAAGATTGATTATGAGTTAAATGTCAGAACAGAACTTATTAACTCGTCTTTTACCTCTTTCCCTTTGCACCATGACCCTGCTTATAGAGGAGGGGGTTGTTCCACATTTATTGTGGCAGTTATGGGAAAAATATGTTTTTTCCTTTGAGTATATGTGTGTTGTTAAAACATTTTTTATTATTGATGTGATCTTTTATTATTATGTCATGCACAAATTATGTGTCCAGCCCAAACAAGCTGACAAGACGCCGTTATTTAGAAAAAACAGACCAGAAACCAGAACAGCAACATAAATTACAAGTAGCACTAAACAAATAAACCATCCTGATGTTTTTTTTTTCCAAGCTTTAAAAACAAAGTTAGCCAACTAATAAACATTAAATTAATTTAAAAAATTGATTCATTCTCAACTTCACCTGTTTCCCTCCTGGATGTTTTTAAATCTGCCAACTTCAGAGGTCCAGAGGAAGGATTCTCTGTTCTCAGCTGTGCAACAAAAGACCTTTGACTTCTTGTTAAGTTTGCTAAAACATACGATTCAGTGCCATAAAAGTACAAAACCAGTGAACCTACTGTAGGTACGTCAGCTTTACTGCTTACATTTTGAATTGTCACCTGGTGCATGAATTTTTACCTAAATAAAGGCACAAATTGGTGCAAAATAAAGTCAGCAGAATGCAGGAAATTAAATGCTGTTGAAATGAAACTTATGCCCTTGGCTTGAAGATGAACTTGCTCCCCAACCAGCTCCCTCACAAGACACTGGGAGTTACGTGTCACAGAGAGCGAAGCTTTACTGTTTGTTCCATCACTGCACTTACATAATAAACTTCAGTTACATAATATACTGTACTTATAACATCTGACCTCCTCTAAGAATATAGTTCTCAGTGGATTTTGATTTAAAGTCGGGCTGTTTTTAGATTTTCAAATATTCCATTTATTGGCTTGGATTTTCTTTACTGTGCTATTTTGCTGATACTACTCATGCAATTTTAGTCAATATTAAATAAATAAATGCATAAATAAATAGATTTCCCTGAGAAATAAATAAATGGAGCGATAAGTATGCAAATAAATTTAAATGAGCTAATATAATTCAATAAATAAATAGTTTTTTTTCCTTTAAAAAGAATGCTTTTCGAAGACTACTTTTATTTATTTTAGGGGACTTATTTCATAATGCCACAGTCCCCTGAAATAAGTGAATGTATAATCATGAAATAAAAGTCTCCTGAAATAAACCTAGTCCTCTAAAAAACTATACCAACTCATTTATATATTTATATTTACATTTATTTATATATTTATTGCCTCATTATTCATCTCAGGATTAATTTTATTCATTAATTATTCATTCATTTATTTATTTGATATAGACTAAAATGGTATGTCATACTTTTATTCTCTGTGACTTTGCTGAGCTATGGTATTCAAGTAATAATACGTCCTTTAAACTTATGAAACTTCTTAGATAACAACATTAAAGGGAGAAAAAGTCTTTGAGAAGGGGCGGGTGGGAGGATAAAGTTTTGTAGTGAGACATGTCGGGTCATCTGTGTGTCCTTGGCCTGCAGCAGTTGGACGGACTCGGACCTCTCAGCCCGGGCGGTAAGAAGACAGATGAGACTCTGCTCACCCAGCAGCTGCACCTCAGGAAGGAGGAAACGGACCCAGAGGAGTTCAGTCAGAGAGCAGAGAGGTGCAGCAGATTTTGTGGGAGTATGTCGACATATTTACACACACACACACACATGGTTCATGTAAATGGATCCAGAGCTCGGTGAATGAGAGACAACAAAGAGACGACCTTGGTGCTCTTTAGACTGCACGCACACACACACATCAGACATCTGCTGGAGAGATTCAAGCTGGCCAGCGTCTGTCTGTCAGTGACCTACAGCCTCAGGCAGCAGCTCAGGACCTGAAATATAACGGCAGTGGTGCACGACTACTTTCTTTCTCTCTCTCCTCCTCTTCCTGTGTGTGTTGAGTGTGTAAGTGTGAGTTAGTTGGGCTGTTTATTGCCAAAAATCTGGCAATACAATATGCATCATGATACAGGGATTACAATTCAATATATTGCAATATATTCCGATACTGTCAGATGGGTGTTTTTTTTCTATGTAATATTATGAAAACTGTCAAACAGTATAAAGAAGACACCACCATGTGTGTGAAATCTGAGCTCAAGAAGTTTTTTTTATGCAGTCAGAACAGTGAAGATTCATAACAACACTGTTATTAAGCACAACACAACATGCTATGAATCTTTGTGTGTATCAGGATACAGTGTTTTGAGAATCTGTACAGTCTAACAAAACACAATGTTGTGATACTCAAGTACATAATCAACATTTTCTTACACCCTTAGTAGTTAAGGTTAGTGGTTAAAAAGAAAGAGTACTGAAAATCTCTAGTCAAGTAGAAGTACTCTTAACTTCTTTTTAACCGTTAATGTTTAATGCATTATCAGTTTCTGTTTCTGCAAAACTTCAGTCTAAATTGCTCCTGGTCAGCGGTCTCTGTCACCTCTCCAAACCTGCTCCTGCTGCAGCGTTTTTGGTTTTATTTCTGTTGTATATTGTTGTTTTCATCGGCCCATTTGCGTTCAGATTGCCTTATCGCAGGCCTGTTCGACTGGCGACCCTTTAATGACCTCAGTTCTGTCCTTTGATCATGTATGAATATTCAAAAAAGTATATCATTGTGATTTTATTTGAATAATCTGAAAACCGTAAAACGTGTTCTGTATCTGATTGTTCATTAACATTGTTCATAAGAAGATCATCATTTTATTGGTCGGCTAATGTTCAGACATCTCTTATTTTAAAAAGTATTAACTCAGACTGTTTAAGAAGAGGCAGTTTAGGAGAGTTAAACTGAATGAAAAAAGATGTAAAATGAGGGACACCTGAGTGTCTCAGTTGGTGGATCATGTGCCCAACGTGAGGCTGTGAGTCCTCTGCAGCGGCCGTGGGTTTGACTCCCGCCTGCGGCCTTTTGCTGCGTGTCAGTCCCTCACCTGTCCTATCTTCAACTAATCTATCGATTAAAAGGCAGAAAATAAAAACAAGTGAAAAAGCATAAAATACAACACTGTGTTTATTAAAACAAGCTACTTGTAATCTAGAATTACAAAGGTATTGGCATTATTTTTTCCTGAACTTGATAATTACACTGACTTGAAGTAATGATTAGAAGATTAAAAGTAGAAGAAAGAGTAAAAATTACAGGCTTGTAAAAATACTTAAAAAAAAGTACAAGACAAAAACAATGACTTAATTACAATTAGAGCTGCAACATTTAATTGATTATATACGAATTATTAAATTAACTGCCAACTATTTTGAAAACTGATTAATCAGTTTGAGAATTTTTTCTGGTTTCTTGACTCCATCATGACAGTAAACTGAATATATTTGATATATATCAATTAATCGAATATGAAAATAATCATCAGTTGCAGCAATAACAATAATGTGAGTAGTTGTAATTCATTATTTTCACCTCTGAGTTTAGGGTTATGATAAGGAGCTAAGAAATGCATTATGTCAGTGAGTGTGTGTGTGTTATATGGGGCGTAACATGGCTGTAAGAGCATGTACAGTAGGTCAGCTACATGAATCACCAGAGAGGCCAATTAACTGACTGACTGAAACACACTGAACTGTTACTGAACTAATTACTTGTCTAATTACAGAAAAGGGGGCCAGTGACACCTACACATCAGCCAGAAGAGGCAGAAACAACTACCTTTCTCTGTGAGGAATACTTCAAATGCTGCCTGGAGCTGATGTGTTTTCAGCTGAACTGTCATTTTCCCTGCGAAATGTCACTTTTCTGGCCCAAATCAAAGCAATGGAAATGGGTCATGGTCGCAGTTGGTGGATGGAAGCTGTGACGATGTGACAAGGAGCAGCGCCGAGGGGGGGGAGACATGAAGGGAGGACACGGGAGTTGGGTAAGAGAGGCCGTGAACCAGAGGAAACTATACTGACGTTAACGCAGTTTGATGTCATGTATTTTCTTTTTAATTCAAGATTATTTCTGTTGTAATGAAGTATGTAAACATGAGGGAGCAGCGAGTCTGTCTGGTGTAATTGCATGCTTTCATTTGTTATGAATGCTTTTGTGCGTGCATCATACATATGTGCGTGTCCCTGTGTGTGTGTGTGTGATGTCAGTCTGCCCACGGCGGTGCAGTAGAATGGGTTGTGCTGAATATAAATCAGGTGACTGAACAGGCGGGGGTTTCTTCCCAGACAAGCCCAGAAGATTGTGTAATGCCCACTCCTACATTACTGGTTTGCATGTGCACACACACACATAAACACAACCCCTCCACTACACAACAAGCGGCGTATTTACCAGCCTGCCTTCAGATCGACCACCCGGGTGGAGCACTGGAAGCTGACTGGACTCTGTTTGGAGCTTTAATGTAAACTGGACCTTGAATTTCTTCCTTCCGGTTGGATTATTTTGGCGTTAGTTGGTCTGATTAGATTTTTGGTGGCAGCGTCTTGGCCTACAAGGTCATACAACTTGAACTTTCTCTGTTTTTACAACCTTTGTCCTTTAGTATTCCCCGCTGAACTGGTCTCGTCCTGCCCTGTGGATGCTGAGGCTGGCGGGCGACCCTCAGAAACGAGGAGGCGAAGTGGTGACCATGTGGATCCCGACCCCCAGCATGACCCTCCCTCAGCGGATGGTGCTGTACGGGACGTGCGTGGTGGCGCTGATGAACTCTGTGGGCCTGCTGGTGCTCCTGGTCCAGCAGAATCAGCAGCGCGCCTGGCTGGAGCAGACGGAGGCGAGGGTGACGGAGGTGGAGCAGAGCTCGGTGGTGGAGTTCCTCCAGGAGGTGCCCAGAGGAGCAGCGGGGCTTCAAGCAGAACGTCCTCAATACCAGTACCAGTACCAGTCCCAGTCCTCCAGGAATAAGAGGAGTGAGGAGCTGGAGAAGGAGCTGCAGCAGGAGGAGCACCACGAGGAACAGGAGGTCCATCAGCTGGACACGCAGGAGCAGGAGGTCAGCCAGGAGGTGGGAGAGGAGACGGAGAAGAAGATGAAGCACGAGCTGAAGCACAAGCAGCGACACAGTCAGAGTTACCACAAGATGCACGTGCAGGACGACATGATGATGATGATGACTTACTCCATGGTGCCGGTGAGATCAGATACCTGCTGGAGGATTGTGTATTTTTAGGCCTGCAACTAACAATTATTTTCATTATCGATTAATCTGTTGATTATTTTCTCAATTAATAATTGTAAAAATCGGTTGATCGGTGTTTCCCAAAAGCCCAAAGTCATGTCCTCAAATGTCAACTCAAAGATATTAAGTTTATACAGTTAATGAGGCCCAAAGAAACCAGAACATATTCACATTTGAGAAGCTGAAAACAGAGAAGTTGGACATTTTTTCAGAAACAAACAATAAAAAAAAGACGGAAAACAATTTATTGATTATCAGAAAAGTTGGCGATTAATATAATAGTTGAATAATAATGAATCAACTGATTAGTTGCTCTAATATATTTTATTTTCCATTTTTAAAAATTATTTTTTAATTATTTATTTCTGAGGATTGTATATGAGAGAGGAGGAGTGAGGGAGTGCAGGCACACAGATTTATAAATTCACTGTACTGGTCACAGTCTAAAGTATCTTCAGACAAATGTTTAATTGCACATTTGTTTGATAATGCTGTTTGCACCACTCGCACAAAACAAACTGAATTAAAAGGGGCTTTAAGGCAAAACTGCATTAAACTCCTTTTTCACGGCAGCCATGTTGATATGAATTATCAGGGTAAACACAGGTGTTACCAATGATAATATTTAAGGTCCTGTTCCATTTAGTGCAGCAGAGCTTTTCCAGTGAACCAACATGCACTACGGCAGCACTTTGACTCTGTTTGACCTGAATGGAGCTGAACCTTAATTAGTATCATTAGTAACACTGTGTTTACTATTCCGTGTCATAACGACAGCTGTGAAAAAAAGGACGACCAGCTACATTTAGATACTCCCCACAGGTTAGTCTACTTGACAAAATCTGGTGTTGGAGCGTCTGAATAAGTGAAAACTAACAGGTTCACACAGATGAAAATACATATAACAGAGGATGGCACACCTTCACATCGACAACATTATTCATGTCTGCACACAGGCGCTGTGTACAGGTTGATTATTGGTCAATTAAATAAAGTTGTACTTACATCACAGGCGCACTTTCCTTCATACATCCATGGAAACAAGTCATGCTCGCCATTTTGTCCCTCTGAAACTTTCAGAAAAACTAAAAAAAAGAAAAAAAAAGAAAAAAGGAAGCTTCTTCTTTCTTGGCTGCTTCTGTCCATTTTTGCTTCTGAAACAAACAAAAACTTTGTGTTTTTACTCCACTGCTTGTTTCGCTTACTTTGCTAACTTTTGTGTCAGTGTCAGTAGTACCGTGGAAGAACCCAGAATTCCCCTGCAGGCACACTTTGTACATTTTCTAATGTCAAATTGCTCATTAATCCTAATTTAAATCAATAAACTTTACGCATATTAAATTTATTTTATGTTATTGTGATCTTACTTATTTGGTAAATGACATCAAAAATGTAACACCATGAAGTAAGTGTCTTATTCAATTAAGCACTACGCACCACGCGGCGCGTAAAAGCCTGTTGATTAGCTGTTTTTACCCAGTGACAAGTAATTAGTTGTTCTTTTGAAATGTTAGTAGGAAATCACATAAATATCAAGACTCATCCATGCGTAGAAGAGGAAAAGGGCTTAAAAAGACAAAACTCCTGCCCTGCAACAGTTGTAGTATTTTAAACAACTTAATTTGTAGATCAATGCATTTTGGGTCCACAACAAATAAACAAATCTACAAAAAAAAGTTGTTCAAAGTACTGCAAGTGTTTTTACCACCCGTGTGTAGAGACTCACTGGAGGCTCTGTTACCTGCATATGTGGCAGCTGCTGCTGATACTTTCACTTAAATAACACAGCAGAGTACTTTGGTGCGTTGCTACTTATCACTTTAAAAAGAAATTAGTTTTAGTTTTAAAAAAAGTTGCCGTACAGGCTGCCTTAAAATTGTGAGTCTGTTGAATTTGAAAAAAAACAAGTTGAGGTCATTTTTTTGTAACGACTCAAAACATAAAATTTCCTGGTCAAATAATTTTTGCATTAATTCAGTTGTATACGAGAGAACATGAGCTTAAGTTATTAAGTTGAACCAGCAACTCTTCAGTCAAACGGACAGACATTTAATATTTAACATTTATTACTTTTAATTAATGAATTAATTCAATACTACCCATCATCATGGTTTGCAGTGTTTTTATTATTGTGAATAAACAAACAACCATGACTGATCTTAAAGTGTTTTAGAGACACACGACAAGTTTCCATTATATTCATTCATTCAACTCATAATTTCAAGTCAACAGACTTTAAGTTAGAAGAATTTTTTAAGCCCTGAAGTATTTTTAAAATAAATAAATTTTAAGCTTAACTTGACCAAATGAAACTTGTATATTTAAATTAAGTTAATGAGAAAATATGCTGATTCCATTAAAGGATATATTTGTTACTCTAATCTGTTTCTAAAATTGAACACATCACAGTATTTTAATTCTATGTTGATGTTTTCTTTTCTTTTTTAGATCAAACTGTTGATCGACATTTGCAACACCACGAAGGGAGTCTGCATAGCTGGTATGTCGTTTGGTACACTTTAAACTACTTTAAACTACTTTAAATTACTTCAAACTACTCATGTCCAGAATATAATTTTCTGTTCTCTAACATCCTCAAACGTTCTGTTGCAGGACCTCCAGGACCGCCTGGTGAGTGAATCCTCGATCCCGGATCTAAATTTAAAATCTAGCCGTACTGTACGTCTCCTTTGTGGTTTAGTGACCCACATCCTTTCATTCAGCCTGTGGTGAAGATATTTTTTTGTGTTACTGTAGGTTTGCCCGGTACGGACGGTGCGCCGGGCCACAATGGGACTGATGGCCTCCCAGGACTGAATGGACCGCCCGGGGCTGATGGGAAAAGAGGGAAAAAAGGTAAGGAAATAGGAAATGCTCTAATTCTGGTTTTACTCAGCATCCATCTTTTTTATTAATGCCCCCGGGGCAGTGCTGGCCATTTTAGTGAAGAACTGTGGGAACAATGTAACAGTCAAAGGGTTGAGTGTAACCTGGGGTCAGAAATACCAAGAGACACACACAGTCACTTAAAATCATACACACACACACACACACACACACACACAAAGACACTAACATACCAACACACTCAGCAGAGGTTAGAAGTAACTAAGTACAAATACTGTACTGTACTTTTTTTCAGGTATCTGTATTTAACTTGAGTATTTATACTTTTGTACTGTACTTTTTCCTTTCCTCAAACATCTGGACTTTCTACTCCGCACATTTTCAAAACAGGCACCTTACTCATCATCGTACGACACCTTCCCAACATCAAAACTGAGTTTGACCTACATGGATGAGACAATAACACAAAAAAAGACGATTCCTGGGTGTATTCATCAGTGCATATTGTGCATGATAGATGTAACATGAAAACAAGATGCAACAAGATGAAAATGAACATTTCAAAATGTTGAAAAGACGTAACAAAACAAAAAACAATGCAAAAGATGTACAAATGAAAACTATGTCTCAGATGACACAAGACAACAATTATGTAAAATAAGTAACCCAAAAAAAAAACAATGTAAAAGATGTAGTGAGATGTATCAAGACAAAACTATGTAAAAGACATAACAAGACAAAAATAATGTTAAATAAGTAACAAGACAAAAACATAAAAGACATAGCAAGACAAAAATGACATAAGAGACAAAAAAGACAAAAGCAACATAACAAGACAAAAACAACGTAACAAGACAAAACTAAAAGATGTAATAAAGTGAAAACGATGTAAACGACATAAACATATCAAGACAAAAACAAGATAAAACTACGTAAAAGACGTAACAAGACAAAAAAATGTAACAAGAAAAAATGCAGTAAAAGATGTAACGAGACTAAATTGACATGAAAATAGTAACAAGACAAAAATGGTGTTAAAGACGTAACAAGACAAAACAGACAGATAGGCAGACTCGACTGCAGAGAAAAGGTGATGTTCAGTTAGCTTTGCACAGAAACAGTCTTCCGGGTGCGACTTTTTACTTTTATTCTTTTCAGAGCCTGTACTTTGTAACTTTTACTTGAGTAAAGACGTTGAATCAGTAATTCTACTTTTACCAGTCTTTTTTTCCCCACAAGTATCTGTACTTCTGCTTGAGTAAATAACGTGTGTAGCTACTTCTGCCGCCTCTGACGCTCAGTGTCCTGATCCATCCATGTATCATAATGACGTCATGTTTTATTCATTCTTCTTGTAATTCATAAATGGCTGAAGAGGCTGAAACAGCTGCCTTCCTCTCACATTCTCTGAAAATATTATTCATCTCTGCGGTTTTGGGCTTCAGCTAAATGATCCGGAAATATTCTCCCACTTCAGTCTGTTCTCCTCCACAGTGGACGGCGTGATTCACCCGAGCAAGTCAATGGAATAATTCATGGTTTCTTAACAAAAGGGGCAAAGTGTGTTGAGTTTATGAATGCAGTCTTTGACATAATGATCCTCCACAGGGCCGCCAGGTGAGAAAGGAGATCCTGGTGAAAAAGGAGAGCAAGGAGAGCCCGGTCCGCCTGGAGAGAAGGGACAACCATCCAATGATATCATTATTGAGGGTGAGTAGCTTTACGCTGTTAGCATACTGTTAGCATGCTGGATGCTAACAGTAGACTTTTTCCACGGGAGCCATGTTGATATATAATAGTAGGGTAAACACAGTGATATGAGGGTCCTGTTCCATTTAGCTGAGCCTAACTAATTAAATCACGGCTTAACATTAAATTATATTGTCAACTGTGTCAATCAATCAACTGGCTTAAAATTAAGAAAGATTAAATGTAAACCTCCCTTTAAACATCAGTTTAGTATTTATTCTAAACCTTAAACATATCATCTTAAGTAGGCTAAATAGGCTAACTAACTTTATAGCTAAACAAAATGTCATTTTGTCAACGTTTTATCTAGCTAGCAAACAATAACTTTTTGATACTTCTTGTCTTGAGAGTGCTCAGATCTGGATTTACGTGTTTTAAATTTAGTTTTGCTAAACTCTGATTATAACTAAATTAACCTTTGTTGGTGAAACCCAGGAGTAGTGTAGCAGAGTCTCTCCAGTGAACCTACATGCACATACAGTAGCAGCACCAGACTCTGTTTGACCTGAATGAAACAGAAAGTAGCATCACTGGTAACACCTGTGTTTAAAATATATGTCAATATGGCTGCTGTGAAAAATTACTTTTGCAATCTTTTCTTTCAAAATGCCCATCCTCAAAATAAATCCTCTTTTTTTTTTAAATACAAACAGAGGGTTTAGATGTTGTCCTCTCTTCTTTGTTCAGGTCCTCCTGGTCCTCCAGGGCCTCCTGGGCCCATGGGCCCTCCTGGACCTGAAGGTCCCCCCAGAACAAGGCACCACAGAGCCAACCTTCAGGCTGCTCAGACGCTGGGTAAGACGCCTGTGTTGACCTATAGTTGAGATGAAAAGTTCATTTTTGACCTTGTTAACAGTAGCTGGTGAAACAATGTCAGCCAAAACGTGCCAACGTCCATGTGGTCACTGTTCTGAAGCTTTTGATCGTATCACATGATCTTCCTCATCAGATGGAAAAATTTAAAAAACACAAACTAATTTGAACATCTACATACAATTCTGTAAAAAAAAAAAAAAAAAAAGGGCAACTCTATCTGCTGAGGAAGATCATGTGATATGACCCAAAGCTCCACAGCAGCTACTACATGGACCTTGTGATGAGATTGTTTGTTTTGTTTCTAACAGGGCTGTTACATGCAGTTTCAAATGATGAAATCTCATACGTAAAGGAGGCTGTGAAACTACATGAGAAGCCTGTGAAGAAGAGCGGTGAGTTTGCAGAGTCTACGTGTGTGTGTACGGTGTGTATGTGCAGTATGAGCTGTGTGATGGAGACGTAAGCATCTAAACTTTTTATTTCCCCTCAGAGTGTTTGATAAAGTCACTGATCAACCCGAGGAACGTGACGAAGATGGACAACACGTTTGGCACGTGGATGAAAGACACCGCTCGGCTGAACGACGAGCGAATATGGGTGGCAGAACACTTTTCTGGTAGGTTGGTTACGGACGACCTTCAGGATGGACGCTGATAGAAAAGATGTTCATCTCAAACCCAGATCCAGATTTTGTGTGTCAGCAGTGATCATTTTGCTCGTTCTCTCCCAGGTCGCGAGGTGAGGGAGTATAACAGCATCGCCTCCTTCCAGAACAAAAGCGGTGACGTTGTGCAACTCAGAAAGTTTTACCAAGGCTGCGGCCACACTGTCCACAACGGTTCCTTCTATTATCACATCGCTGGAACTTCCAGCATTGGCAGGTAAACTGACAGACAGATAATTTTCTATTATTTACATTTGTTCCACTACCTCTGATCAGAGGAGGGAAGTAACTAAGTACAAATACTTCATTACTGTACTAAGTAGATTTTTCAGGTATCTGTACTTTACTTGAGTTTTTTTTTTCTGGCAACTTTCTACTTTTACTCGACATTTTAACAAAAATATCTGAACTTTCCTCAGCTTACATTTTCAAAACAGGCTTGTTGCTTTAGTTTGAATGCATCTGAGGGGAATTGTTGATTATTTTTATTTTGCAATATTGCGCGCCATCTTCCCAACATTAAGACTGATTTCAGCCTGAATGGATGAAACAATAACACAGAAAGATGATTCTTTGGTGTATCCATCAGTGCATATCGAGTATGACAGATGTTACTTGACTAAAACGACATAAAAGAAGTAACAAGATGGAACAAGATGAAAACAACTTAACTATACGTAACTAGATGAATGAGATAAATGATAAACGAGATGAAAATGATGTAATAAGATATAACAAGATGAAATAGCGTAAAAGATATAACAACAAAAATGACGGAAAAGATGTAACAAAATGAAAATGACAAAGAACGTAGCAAGATGAAAATTACTTAATAGATGTAACAAGAGAAAAGCAGCATAAAAGATCTAACAAGACCAAAACCATGTAAAAGACGTAACAAGATCAAAACCACATGAAAGATGTAACAAGAAGAAAACACATAAATTACATAACAAGAGAGACTAAAACCACATAAAAGACAATGAGATGAAAAACGACAGGACTAAACAGACAGAGAGGGAGACAACTGCAGAGAAAAGATGAGGCTCAGAAATGTCCCTCACAGGGCGACTTTTTACTTTTATACTTTGTGCACATTTCTGTACTGTAGTCTGTACTTTTTCCTCTTTTGCTTGAGTAAAGAAGTTGAATCAGTAACCTGTTTCTCACACATGTATCTGTACTTCTGCTTGAGTACTTTTGCCACCTCTGCCTCTGGTTAACAACTTTCTGCTTGTCTGTTCACAGGTTTGACTTTCAAACCAAGAAGCTTCGCACTCTGACCATAGAGAACGCTCTGCACCACAGCCTCGCCTACCTGCTCCAAAACTCCAAGACCTACTTCAAACTGGCAGCAGACGAGAACAGCCTGTGGCTGATCTTCGCCTCCAGTATGGATGACAGCATCACGGTGGCCCAGCTGGACCAGAAGACCTTCTCTGTCACGTCCTACATCAACACCACCTACCCCCGCACCAAGGTGGGCAACGCTTTCATCGCCTGCGGCGTCCTGTACGTCACCGACACCAAAGACACCAGAGTCACCTTCGCCTTTGACCTGCTGAAGAAAAAGCCGGTCAATATGACCTTTGACCTGAGGCCTCCGGGTGGAGTGCTGGCAATGCTGTCCTACAGCCCGAAGGACAGACACCTGTACGTGTGGGACAACAGCTACGTCAGGCTCTACGTCGTCCACTTCATCTCTGACGACTGAGACGCACGCTGTCTGAAAGTGTCAGACATGACTGTTACACAGTGAGAGAACGATGCCTGCTGATTACCACCTGTTCACTCCATTTGGTGACGGATCCTAAGCCACGCCCCTTTTTGCACTCTGCTCCAATAACAGTTGAGCAAGCCTGGTACCCGAGGGAACTTCTCTCCTTTCTTTTCCTGTGTCCTATACTTAGATACTATGCAACGTGCTAGACTCATCTATGTTGAAAACAAAATGCTGAAGATGATTAAAAGACTGATGATTAAAAGTGACTGAGCACTTCAGAAGATGAAAAAGTTCCATGCAACCCATGCTACAATTATTATCAATCAATAGCGATAACTGGGGAGGCAGCTGAACTAAACTAAAATAATTCAAGTTGAATTTTAGTAAAACAAAAGTTAGCATGATGGCACCAGCCTCCTCCCTGCAGTGGCTCTGTGCCTCATTTTGGGAACCGCTGGGCTGAGGAAAGAATATCAGGATACGACAATCGCAGACAGAGTAGAGTGGGTCATGACTTCGCCATCCTGGGAAAAAAAAAGTTGCATACAGGAAACGGGAAAGGAGAAACTGATTGATGTTCTGCCCGGTAACAAGCTTGCTCTGCTATTAGTGTTTTGGAGCACAAAGTAAAAAGTGGCTGATGTAGCCACTGTCAGTTGGTCATATTTAGGTTTTCAAAAGAGAAGTATGTCACACTCTCAACCTTATCATCCTGTAAAGCAGTCCTGTCAGACGAAGGTGTAATTGGTTGTTAAAAATCACCGTTTCACAAATAATTTTTTTGGGTCAATAATTACTTTGATACTGTCAAAAATGATCACTGTATTTATGTCCTATTTGCAACGTGTACATGTGAGATTTTGGAGTTATTAATGGTGTGAAAACTTATCATTTTGTATCAAACAGTTTACACAACTTTAACTTATAACTTTTGTGATCGTTTGTGTTTGTGTAAATTGTCACGTTATTTAAGTGTATTTGCATGACGATGATCTTTTATGTATTTTTTATATAGATCTACCCCTGATATTGTGTACATATAAACAATCCACCTGCGTTCGTAACGAAGCAGCGCGGTCCCTGCTCGCTTAATTCCTCTTGACAGAAAAGAACAAACGGCGCCAAATCACCCTGATGAAATAAAAAGAATTTATTCACTTTACAAAGGTAAAACTCTGACCATGACCTGTTCTCTCACACTCCTCCAGGCTCAAGTGCCCTAGTAAGCGTCTACCCATGATATTGGCTTCTTTTTGCATTATTACATGCACACGCACATACACACCAGACACCAGTAGGACCATCGGTAAAACACTTAAGATACATACAGTACACGTAGTGGGCAGAAAGAGGGAGAGAAACACAAATCTCTTTAATAAATACCATACATACACTTAACAAAAGTTACAACTAATCCAGCTGGTATGATACAAACCAAAAAATAAAGAAATGCTTTCATGTTTGTACAAGCTGTTGTGGTATTTCATATATATATATATTTATATAATTTATATATTAAAACTATTTCAAATGTTTTACTACTAGGCCAAATAAAGCCAGACATTCATTTGTATATAACAGTTTCTTCTTCAATAACCTATTTATTTGAAATAAACTTTTAGTGTCTCCAGAATTTGAGTGCAAATATCTATTCCTTATGGATGAAACAGTAAAAACAACTAGCGAGGTAACACACACTTACATACAGTAGACTGTGTTGCACATCTCCCAGTCAGATACAGTAAAACCCCTTACATTCCTAAAATAAAAGGCAATAAGTTAAATAGTTTTACAAAGGAATGGTCAACCAAACAAACACAAACATATAAATAAATTAAATAATAAAAAAAAAGAAAAAAAAAAAAGAATATTTTGTGCAAAACCAGAAGTGAACCTTTGTGTTTCTGCTCTGGGTGGGTGGGTGAAGTGGGCGTTCAGGTTTCGGACCAGACAGATGGAAACATTGAAATCACAGTCACAGGAATAAAACACATCATCTTCCAAACAGGAATGTTCTAGCAGTGAGTCTGCCGCACAAACAGGCATTTGAGGGCAGGCGGGCGGGCAGGCGCACGGATGGCAGACACAGCAGAGTGGACACGCACTCGAGGACCAGACCGGGCCGGGCCGAGCCCAGACCAGGAGTAGCCGGAGTGAGTGACGGGCAGCCAGTGAAAATGAAGGGTGGGAGGGGGCGAGGGGGTGGGGTTGTCACTATAAGGAGCAATGCACCATCAACTCTTCCATAAGGGCTGAGAAAAGCCGGGCAAAAAGGCAGGTGGAGAGGGGGAGGGGGCAAAAACCATTGAAACAAAATGCAGATTCCAACAACTCGATTCACACTGGAAACCACTGACTTAATAACAAACCACAGTGCTGGTTACAGTAGATGCTAAGAGATTTCAGCTGTGGGCACAAAATGACGACAGTTACACACTTTTAAAATTTTTGCTTGAGCACTTTTACAGAGCACTATCAATAGACCTGTGATTGCACCGCGTAACGAGAACAGGACATGCATAGCTTCCCTATGGACACACTCTAAGAGTAGAGATTCTTCAATAAAATTACAATAAATCTAGCTTTAAAATCAAGTATGATACCTTTTGCTTTGTAACTTTGCTTTCAGCCTTTGGGGAAAAAAAAATATTTGCAGCTCCGTTTTCTCATTCTGGATATGATTTACATGGACTGTAAACCCGTGAACACTGCACGCTCTGAAAGAGGCCAAAAGCTCGATGATCTTCTGACCAACTCTTTCCCATCTGTTACACTATTAATGCCTAGCGTGTGTTACATAAGCTTTTTGTGTTTTTTTTTCTTTTCCGTCTCGTTCCTCTTTGGACCCTCAGAAGTGGAAGTAGGCGTTACAGGACGTCGACCAAGCTGCTGGGGATGTTGTAGCGATCGGGGAGGACCCTCATCTTCAGAGTGCCGTCGGCCCCGCAGGTGAAGATGCGGTTACCGGGCCGCGTCTCTACCTGCATGACGCCGGCGCCGATGTTGCGGAAGATGGACTGCTTGGCGTGCTCGGTGCTGAAAGAGTGCATGAGGCCGTGGCCGGCTAACTTCCACACCTGGACACAGAGAGAGCAGAAGCAGAGGGGACGGAGCCGGCGTTTAGTTTCTTTTTTTTTTCTTTTTAATAAAAGCCAACTGTTCTTTATTCTCTTCATCATGCAGAGCGTGCCGCTGTGACTGTCAAGTGCTGAATTCAATCTGAGTGCTGTGACGCTTTGTTAAAGTGGTGTAAAAATTGTATTGTACAAAACAAAAGTCTGTTTCTGTTCTTTATCAAACAGCATTCATAACAACTGACAATCAAGCTGACAAATGTATCGCCAGGGCCAGCAGGCGATCACGAGCAGAACTACAGACAGGCTGAGGGAGGCGAAAACTCACAGTAATTATCTTGGTATTTTGGTGGAAAATGTGTCTTAGATGTTGCACTGAGGTTAGTTCCAGAAATATGACTTTATGAACTAGAACAAATTAAATACTTGCCACAAATGTGCAGATGTGGAATAATGTTTAAAATGTAACTGTGCTATTTTAATAAAACACGCTCCACTCAACAAACGTCTTTAACTCAGCGTCAGATTGATGAGACATTTGTAAATCAGTCCGCATTAACATTAATTATGGAGGTGTGTCTATCAATTTAATGATCAATGATCCAATATCATCGATGGAAAGTGAAAACATCAATGCTTATCATCTTTAAGACACCATTTATTTCTAAATTTGCATGGCGCGTCTGTGTGACTGTTTCTGTCCTCGCACATCTCCTGGACACTCAAACAGTGCTCGTGCCAGGCAGATAACGACAAGCAGTCCAGAAAAAGACAGTATGGATAATTACCACCCTCTTGGGAATAAATCAGCAGTGTGAAAATATTTCAGGTTTAGGAGAAAAGATCAGTCAACAGACAAACCACCTGCCAACTGGGCTTTTCACTCTGCAGTCTGCTAACTTGTTGCTCTCACGACGGCAAACTTAGCTGCTCTGCTTCATCGATGTCAAGCTGAAAACACATGCATGCGAGCTGAACTACGGCCGCGGTTGGGTGATGCAGTGACTTAAACCAGTGGTGAGTAAGACTGTGAATAATAAATGTAAAATATTAAGCTATGAGTCTGCTAATAATGGTATCTATCAGAAAAAAGAACTGTTTTTTGGGCTTTTATGCCTTTAAAATAAACGTTACTGCACTTAACCAGTTACAAATATTTGTGTTGTCTTTTATCTTTTATGGTCAAAAGCATCACAGAAAGGAGCAGCAGCCTTTTCTGTAACCGATCGTGCTAAATGAGGATATGATATCGTCTCATATTGATCACAGGCCCCTTAATCGATTCAAAACGAAAACGTACCGTGGTAGACTTTGTGATATCAGCAAATATTGTATCACTGTCCAAAGAAATTATATATCGTATAGTGATGAAACTTGCTCCCTGAATATTAATACACATTAATATGAGTGATTCCTACAGTATCTGTAGTCCACAGCTGCTTTATTCAGAAATGAAAACCTTCTCCTGCAGATCATTAAATCACTGCAGCCGCCTTAAGTTTATAAATCTGCAGCCTTTGATTCAGACGCGACAGTCCACTGTGGTTTACTTTTGTTAAATCACCTGCAAACGACACCAGACTGCAACAAAATAACCTCAGTTACCTCTGCACACATCAGATGGGTCAGCTATGTGCAGTATTCTTCTGTTTATGCAGGAGACACTCAGGTGGATCATTCAGGCTCATTAATAATGTTCGTCATGTCCTGCTTTCCAAATTTCTAAGGCCAACTTTCCCCAGACAATTATATGATATTTGTCTTATAGCATGATAAACAATAAATCAGAACTGGGCATTTGACTTGTCTGCCCACTCAGGATTTGACCTATAATATCCATGAATGTATTATTATCTAATATATATATATAATAAGACATTAATCCTCAGTGAACATTCAAAGTGTGACTGTACAAGTTGATGTGTTTTGTCAGGTCAGTGCGCAAGTGACGGAGCATGCGTCACCTTCATGTTCCCCTCCGCAGAGCCGGTGACGAAGAAGTCCTCAAAGGCATCCAGTGCGAGGGCCTTGATGGCTGAGTCATGGGCCTGGAAAGTGTGGAGCAGCTGCCGCTGGCGGATGTCGAACACGCACACAAAGCCCTTTCTGCCTCCAGTGATCAGCAGCTGCTGTTTAGGAGCATACTGCAGCACAGTGGCCCCGTTCTCGTGGCAGGGGAACGCTGCAGGGGGTGGGTGGGAGATAATGTGGCACTAGATCAGAAAACATCTTGATACACAGCGGAAAATCATTAAAATAAGCTTGTTTTAACCATTTCTTACCATGGACCATAGTATTGCTAGGTGAAATCAGAGTATCCCACAGGCAAACATTTCTGTGAGAAAAGTAAAGGAAGGATAACATCAGTCAGCTGATACATAGAGACAGATTAGTGTTGGTTTAATAGAGTTGTTCCTCAGTGCAGATGCTGACCTGTTATCATTGGACTGTCCAGCTGTGGCGATGAGGCTGGAGGACGTGATAAAGGCAAAATCACCGCAGGTCTTAGTGTGGCACTGCCAGCTCTGTCCATGGGAACAGAACAAGGAAAACATGTTCGTTTTAATGACACATATTTAGTTTTTTGTCTGAAAGTGTGTGTGCGTGTGTGTGTGTGCACAGCGATGGTGATGAAGGAGTTGGGGAAGGTGCAGGTGATCTCACCAGGTAAGGTTTGGGGTTGGAGGACGTCTGGTTGACCTGCCAGAGACTGAGGAAGCCCTCTCCGTCAGCAACTCCACACTGCAAGAAAAGTACACACAATCAGAACAATCACACCACGGAGACAAAACATAGGCGCTGCAGTGTGTGCGTGTGTGTGTGTGTGTGTGTGTGTGCGCGTGTGTGTGTGTGTGTGGCGCGCGCGCGTGTGTGTGTGTGTGTGTGTGTGTGTGTGTACCTTATTGCCCTGGGAGTTGAAGTAGAGCCGGGTGACTCTGGCGTTGCCTGCTTGTCTGAAGCAAATGAGCTGCTGAGGTCTGTTCCATTCAAACATTCTCACACTGCCGTCCTGAGCCCCCGTCATGTCTGAGACACACACACACACACACACACACACACACACACACACACACACACACACACACACACATAGAGAGAGAGAGAGAGACAAATGGGGACAAGACAGGGAGGGAGATGGTGGCAGACAGAGGAGAAGAGAGACAGATAACAAAGCAGGGGAAAGAAAATTAGGAGAAATTCACTGAAAGATGATGGAAATTTAAATGCACACTGGTGATGAACTGCCTCAGTCTGGACACTTACAATACTGATAGATGGGATGTGATGTCATTCTCTTCACATTATTTAAATTCCTCTTCATAATCTGAAAAACAGCAATAAAAATATCAAGTTATCTCATAACGCATGATGTCCAGTAGATGGATTATACTTTTTATGTAAAATATACTTTGTCCTGTGGAAAACCTCACTGCTCATTAATTTACTGATAATTACTTACTGATGATGTTGTAAAATTGACATGCAAATAAGGCAGAGGTTTGCCTTGATTAAAGGGACAGTTCCCCCCAAAATCAAAAACAAATATTTCTGTATTAGAAAGAAAGTAGTTCCAGTTGATTTTACAGCAGAAAGAAAGTAGTTCCTACATGAAGCTGCTCCCAACACGATCTGTGGATTATTTTAAGTAACTGTCATGATTTCTGGAAAGAGACACTGCTGTTGAGTTTTTCAAATGTATTTTTTGTGCTTTCAGCTCCACACTACTAATGTCTTCCAGTTCCATTATAATGGAGAAAAGGCAGACATCTCTATTGGTGATATCTCAAAAACTCTGTAACTCTCACCAAGACAGTATAGTCGAATAAACATCACTACAAGCCAGGCTGGAAATATATGTACTTTTGATCTTGGAGAGAACTGTCCCTTTAATTAAAAAACAAAAAAGAAAAGCTGTTCTGTTCTGAAGCCTCCATCACTGCGCTCTGTGGTCCCAACAAAAATGACATATTGGTGGGTACTCAGCAATGAGTAATGGTCGACGTTGTCATAAAATGTTGACCTAAAAGGTGAAAAGGAATCACGATGTTGTGCGTCACGCTGTGTTGGTGAAGACTTGCAGTTTGGGGCTAAAACTTGGTGGCTACAGGAGGCCACCAACATGGAATGTTTGGTGGCCACAGAGTAACTTTTTGTGGCCATGGTTAATGCTGAACTCTGATATCAGTATGTTTCTTTTACATATATTACTATTACTTAGATTTACTTCAGAACAGGAGGAGGAGTGTTGGACGATGTCTTCGTGTGGTGGTTGCTGAATAATACAGTGCTATAGACAGTCAGGTCAGTCATAAATCTCTTGGCTGATAAAAGACACAGTTGCTTCTGCAAACATATCTGATGTTTTCAAAAGCTGCAGATGATGTTAAGGCCTTAACTGCACAGCAACAGTTGGACAAAGCTCCTCGCTTCAACTTGTTGACACAACAGACAAAACACAAAACTAAAATTGTCTTTGAAAAAAAAAAAGATGCAGGAGGTGGATTTGAGTCTTCCACTTGTGTGAACTTTAATTTCCTGTTTGCTGTGACCACTGTTGTTGTCATATGATTTGCTGCACATCAGAAGATGAGGGTCCAGGTATTAAATGTCCAGATCTTAATTAACTACACCCACTGCAGACTTTTAAAAAAAAAAGCCCCTCCTGTAATCCTCTGAACCTGTATGACGCCCTCGGTCCTGTCTCGCTTCGTGTATCACACTCAACATTTATCAACACGGCTGGGACATGGAGAACCCTGACTGAGTGTTAAGTGTGACGCAAATCTGCACCTTGGCTCGCCGGCTGTGAGAGCTGCTGCTATCTGTGTTTATGTGCGTCCATCTCTGCCGTGCAAACACGCCCCCACTGTGTATCTGCCTCCATAGACTCAGCAGGCAGCTGTTTAGTCGGCACGGCTCAGTTTGGCTCGACAGCGATAAGAATTACAAATACAAACTTCTCCTGAAAATGTGCACGGCCCACAGACTGCAGAATTAAAGCCAAGTTGTCATTTCTCTTTTTAACTTTGCTAAAGCCTCCATAGTGGAGCACAGGCTGTTATGAAATAAGACTGCAGAGTGACAACACTTATTCTCTGCTGTCTACAGGATCCAAAACAGAGCTTAGTGTCCCCCCTGCTGACCGTTACTGAGAACTGCATACCCTTCACCGCCTGGTCTGGCTGTGTTTGTTTATATCTGTGTTTGCAGTGCAGAGGCTCGTACCACACTGGCTCCCATGCTGGTCTGCCCGCTGCCGAGCCACGGCATGGACGCAGAGACCGGCATCTGTGGTGGCGCAAAGGGGACGGAGCTGGCCTGGGCGATGTTGGTGTGAGAAGAGCGATGGTCGATGTCGTCAGAGCTGCGAAACAAAACACAACCGCGACCCGTCAATGAGAGTGTTGTGCAGAGATGTATAACACATATAGCACGCACCAAGACTGAGTCAGCTGTTCACACACAGAAGATACAGTCAGCCACTGACAGGGTTTCTGCAGGGCTCATGTTAAATTCAAGACTTTTTAAGACTATTTTAATACAACAAAAAAAGCAAATGAATACCTATTTTCATGATCATAGCAGCCAAAGTATGAAAGTATGATGGAGCGACAGCAGCTACAGTCATGCAGTGGGATAAATGAGGATATGAATTAAATATCTGACTGGTTTCTCCAGTTTGCAAAGACTGAAATTTGATTGTTATGTAATGATAAAGAAACTAAGCATCTGGGTCGATAATCACTAAGATTTTTGTCTAATTTTGGAAATAATCATGACAGTATGATGGAACACCAGTAGGCATGATGGGGCCTTGAATTATATATTATTATATCACATTTTTCCATTACTTCCCAGCAGTATATATCAATAATTTATTATTCATTTTTAATTAGTTAAATTAATGTGAACTGGACCTGGAATGGCAGCAGAACACACATAGATGGATTAACAAATTACTAATGATTCATTCATTTATTTTGATATAAGTTTTTGCTGAGATTGACACTTGTCAATAATGACATGATGAGCTTCGTAGCTCCAGTGGTTAGCAGCAGTGACAGTGGTTGACACGTCTGATGGAGCTGACTGAAACAACAACAACAACAAAGGATTGAACAGCCTCCTGCACACACAATGCACTGCTGCAGCAATCCCATGTTTAGTTTGTAGGTGTGTAACGTGTCCTGACAGCCCGCAACTGGATACAAAAACATTTTATAACTAACATTATTGCCTACAGCAGGCCCGAGGCGTATCCTGTACTGTGGCACTCTGTTCTGCCTCCGGCAAAGCCTGGGAGGTGAAGAAAACAAGCCCTTTATCAGGACAAACTTTGTTTAGTCTGTTAATCGGTGCACAATTTGATTTCTTTTGCATAAACATATGATACCTGAAATTATGTAGAGCAGGGGTGTCAGACTTCATTTCATCAATGTTATGGTTGCCCTCATATAACATTTATAACCTGCTGGTTATAAATGACTATATGATGTATCTACTTGTTTTCATATTATGCAGTTCCCTCTGCATTGAACTATTCTTGATTTTAGTAAGAGCTTAATAATTAATAACAAGCTCTGAAAGCAAAGTTTAGGAAAAATGGCAAAGGAGATTCAATTGTAGCTATTATACAAGTTATTTAAAAAAAAATGAAATCTACAAAGCAGTACAAGACAAAGAAGACATATAATACCAGCATGTCTCCATTAAACAAAAACATTTATTTGCTTCAATCTCCCATTAAATTTTCTTCCCTCTGCATTAATTTTTCTTTTCATTTTGCTTGTCTGCTATTATTAATGTTATAAGCTGCAACCACTCGGCTAGATTGCCACTGCTGGAAACGGATATATGATACCGAGACCTTGTCTGGTGTATACGGATTTCTAGCGGCTAGTCGCCTTCAGTGCGTGCATTCTGGCACAAAGTCTACTGTAGAGCCCAGCTGTCATTAAGCAGAGCAAGGCTGCAACACCAGCAGGCTGAGGTGGAGAACAGTGGATAAGGGATCGGATTTTGATCAGCTTCAATTCTGCCAATGATGATACACTGAAATATGCCAGGATCTACCCTGATATGCTTGGGACATTTCCTAGTTGTGCGTGTAACTGGAACACGCTATGTTTTTCATGTGTGATGAAAAGTGGTGTCTTTTACAGTAATCCCACGTGGAATGGACCAAATGTTTGGAATGATGCAGAGATTAAAAACTAAGTGACTGTGAGGATTGAAACGCCACCTATGACCTGCCCCGAATCTCACCTGCGGGACTCTTTATCAAAGTCCTCCCCTATCCAGGTGTAGGGCTGGACAGCCACCAGACTGGACACATCCACCTCCTGGACATCATGAGTGGAGGCCAAAACTATCTCGTTGGAATTAGCCTAGAAAAGCAGGGAGGCAGGGAGGAGAGGGGAGAAAAGACAACATTAAAGTTGGACAATTTGCTTTAATTTCCTAGAAAGGATTATGTAAATACCCTTTACTTAGCACCAAATTCTTTCCAGGAAACGTCCCAGGAGATAATGATGAAATTATGGACTTAAAATAAAGTGCTTCCCAGTAACTGAATCTCTCTCTCACTCACACACTCACACACACACAGACACACACATACATGCACACAGCTTACCTTATTGATGGCAAATGCCATGATGATATCAGACTCCTTGTGAATGATTTTAGCTTTGCCTCCTGGGTAGCCCAGATCTGCCTCCACCTGAAAAAGCCAAGAAAACACAATACATCATGCGTCAGTGTACATTAAAGCTACAGTAGGAGGACTCCAGGGCCAATGAGTGAATTATTTTTAAATGTCTATTTTTCATTTAAAAAAAAATGTTTATGTTGAGTTAATTTCGTTGCTTTGGGCCATCAAGCTGCTCCAACAAATATTCCCAATTCATGTGAAGGTAGCGCAAAGTACAGCCACATTCACAGGTGGACAGGAGTAATCATAGGAGAATGTCACATGTAGAGGCACACAATTAAGTATTGACAGATCTGACTGCTGATTTGGGATTCCCCGGTGACAACACCCTGCACGATTAGCAAGCCTTACGCAGCCCTGACAGTGAGCATGCATGTTAGTAGGTCTACTATTATGTGCCAACTTTCTTAAGGGGAGGTTTATTTTGCTTTTGGCTCCAGCAGAATCAGTCCAGCTAGAGAGGAGAAAGGAGTGAGAAACACAGGGAGACGTGTTATTGGTGGGGATCAGATGTGAGGTGATGTGAGTGGATGTCACAGGTGTCCCAGTGAGAGGGAAAGATTAGACGTTAGATCTAAGCTTTAGAGCCTTCAGTAGATTTTATGCCAGAAAAAAAAGATTGCCAGAGCAGTCACTACCAGGCGAAGCTGGGGCGGAGACATCGAGCGTTTCACCCAATTTAGTGGTACTGTTAAAGGGATAGTTTGTATTCTTTGAAGTCTGCTTATCAATAGGCAGTTTATTAGCTACAGTAGATGGCGGTTGTCACATCCCAGTTTGGAGAAGCAGAGAGGAGCACCAGCTCAGAAGCCAAAGAATGTACTGCTTTGGACAGGGTCAACAACAAAGCGCATTTCAGCCACTTAAAAAACACAATAATTACGCCATATTTAGAATATTTTCACCACTTTACTTCAGAAGTCAAACCTCATCCTCTCCATATTAACTCCATACGCGAAATCAGTACATTTTAACTTGCAGGAAACACAAGTTGCTGGTCTACCTCAGCTTCAGTCTGTTAGGATAAGTGTGTTTTTGCGACTTTGGTGAATCTGAACTAACCCTTTAAAACACTGAAGTCACACGATAACAAAAACTAACTAAAAGATCGAGGCAGCAGTAGAACATCAACTCCTGTGTTCTGCAAGGTAAAATGACAGATTTCACCTATGGAGTTTGGTTGGTTTGGAGAGAACAATATTTGGCTTCAACCCATCAGAAAAGGCTGTCTGACAGCAAAGTAAAGTGATGAAAATAATCTAAATAAAGCATACGCTTAAACAATACAGATTTTTTTAGATGGACCTTTTTTTAAAGTGGCTAAATTACATTTTGTTGCTGACCTTGTCCACAGCACCACATTGCTTAGCTTTCATGCTGGTGGCCCTCTCTGCGTCTCCTAACTAGGGGCGTGCCGACCAGCATCTACTGTAGGTAATACACTGACTATTGATTATTGCCTCATAGAAAACTACATCAAATAACTATCCCTTTAAGCAGAACCTAAAAACCTAAACCCTGTGCAACTGTTGCACACTAATTATCTTAAAATTAAATACATTTGCTCCTTCAAGCTTGGCTTTGCAGTGACTCTCCCAGACAGACAGGCGGACGGACAGACAGAGCCAGGGCCTGGGCTGGTACAGTAAATGATACTACCTTATAGGGACTGCTAGCTCCTGCTATGCAGTTTGGGCTTAAACGGTCCATATGGTTCTCTACAGACTACACAACACACACAGAGGCAATATAGACACAGAACACACCAACACGGCACGACACAAACACATGCACAAACACAGAAAAAATAAAAACATGGAATGAAAACAAAATGTAAAAGGTTGACAAGGATCTTTGATGTACACTCGGTGATAAAATGTAAATAACTCTGAAGGCAGTCCACCTCATTAGCACGAAGCTACAGTCATGTATCAGGATGAATTGAGATATGAACTACGAATCTGACTGCTACAGTTTCATTTGAAGTCAGCTGGTTACTCTAGTTAGCACAGACTGAAATTATTAATGTTGTAATAATCAAGAAACTAAGCGTCTGGGACCATAATCCAAGAGACTTTTGTCTAATTTTGGCCTGGCAGCCACAGTCACAGTCTGTCATGACAGTGATTACATAATAATGAGGAGTTCCAGATATCACAGAAGGCAGTGAACTGTTCTGTACTTTGGTTTTAGATATCTGAGGAGTCAAAGCAATGATAATGACAATAACAAAAACATCAACAACAGAGATAACTGCTCAGTGAACACTTTTCTATGTATTACAGCAAAGTCATGGATGTTGAAACATGGGTAAAGCCTGTCCCACAGTCTGGCATGAAAATTTATGTCAAATGGTTATCAATTTAAGCAAATGATCAAAATTTAAAGGTCTGATAAAGACCTCAAAAGTGTCCTGCAAAATACTATGTGGATAATGGGTAATGTGTAGATTCTGGGTAATCTACTGTAGACATGCAGTGCAAACAAATGCTGTGAAATTAAAATGCATACGGAATTGGCGCAAATATAATGTCTTTCACTGAATCATCTGTCACATTTAAATAAAAAAATAAATTACAGTCTTGTTTTGGTTTCAATAAATAAACATTTTATATTACACGTTACGTTACACTAGCTCCTAAATGCAAAAAGATTTCCCCTGACTGCTTTTTTAGCTCTTCTGCTGTCCTCTAACATGACATTCTGATGCTGCATTTCTTGGCTGCATGACAGATGTTTGATGACTATTACTTGTCTCATCAATCACCATCACTATGGGCATCATGTGGTCATTATGGTGAACTTTTAAGCCATTTTTTTTTTAAACACAGTTACAGTGTCTCCTCATCTGTCAATCTTGGCACTGTAGTTTAGTGACAGTAACTCTATGTCTGGACTGCAAACATCACACTCACGTGACGACAGCGTTCACGCCACACTGAAATGTCTGCCTACCGGTTTTGTCTTATCCGCACATGTCAAGGCATGAGGAGCAAATGAGCAGCCAAACTTTCTGTGCAGTTTCCCTTTGATGTGTGTGACTATTTCTGATTTACTTTTCCATTAATACTATGCATATGATTGTGGCATAAGCACAGCTGTGTGTGTGCACATATTGAGTGCATGTGTTTGGCACTCAGAGCAGATGGGTGCTGTCGATCAGAGCAGAGGGATTAAAGTTTAGCAGTGAATCTGTCTAGTGGCAGGAAATGTACTGTACTGTAAATGTAGTAAATGTCCCATGTTTTGCTTCCCAGATGCACAGAATAAAATGAGAGCATTTCTGTTGCGTGAGACATGTGAGTAAAAAACATGTCTGACACGCTTGCGGTCAAGATTCGGGGTAACTTGAGCTAGTCAGAAAGATAATTTTGTTTTACAGATAACTTTTAAACTTCTAGTAGTTATATGTGAGACAAAACCACTTTTAAAGATGTAATTTTCTCAGAGAATGTCGTCTTGTATTTGGGCCAATACAGTAACTGTGTGAGGGGACGTGAACAAAAAATAAATAAATATGAACTAACACGACTTGTTAAATAAAGCAATGGTGAGTTTAATCATCATAACGAATGAACATCAAACTGAAGAAAAAACAAGCAGATTTTTTTTTTAAAGCATGTGTGCTGCTGACCTCACTCTGCTTCCTCTTCTTAGTAAAGATGTAACGGATCAAAGTCTCCTGAAGAACTTCCTGTTTGACCAGGAAATGCCAGAGACGCCGGGCTGGGAAGGACTGGTGGTTCTTTGTCCTGAAAAATATACAACAAGTGTCAGTAACATCACATCTATCCAGTAACTGCTGTTTGTTTAATTAAGTGTTCTGAGTGTGTATTCAAAAAATGTGTTCTAAAATTACATAAACTAATATAAACTTATGACGTTATTACTGATGCTTCCAACAAAGTTTCTCTTTTCTGTTTTTGAATTCAAAATGTATCTTGAGATTTGGTTTTACTACTAAACAATCTAGTTTGATCAAGAGACGACTCCTCGTTCTCAAAAGTCAAAGTAAAATTGTTGCTTAGGTGACATATTTAAAGGGCCTCTACACTCTTTTAGGTTTTTTGAAGTTCTTCTATAATGATGATTCAGTCGTCCTTTCAGAGGTAGTGTTCTTCATGATTTGATATTTGCATGTATTTTGTGATCTGTGGATGTTTCTGTCAGAATTTTTGAATATTGTATCATATGTATTGTAGTTTATCTTTTATGTTCTTGGGTGAATCATCAATGATCAATCTTTTTGAAACTAATCAAATGTATCTAGGCGGGCTCCTGAGTGACACTAATGCCGTTTTGGTACATGAATGTTTGTGTTTGTGTTAGTTTTCATTTGTTGTCTGTGGTGACCTGTCTGATTTATGTCTTTTAATTTGTTGCTGCACATTGTGTTCTTATCAAAAAACTAAATTCACTCTTTGCTAAAATAACTGTTTTTTTTAATTTTAGCATCGGAATAATCTATTCTGAGTTCAAAATGTAAAATAAACAGTAAACATTGTTACATAAATGCGTTTGCCTCCCCAGCCCTAGTCTGTGAATGCGTCTCTCCATCTTTGTATGCTGTGTATGATTTAATGCTCACTTGAAGGGTGTGTTGTCTGGCTCCAGCATGGCCTTGTGTCGGAGTATGGCAGGGCCACCGCCTGCGCTGAGGTCAGTAGGGTAAGTGTTGATGTAGTTGGGAGGCGGGCCATCAAACTTGTTCATTCGCTCAAGCAGAAGCTGCTCCCAATTCTCTAAAGTCTTCAACACAGCGTTGCAGAGAGGGGAGATGACCGGCAAGTCTGCGACAAAAACACATATAGATATATACTGTACACAGGCAGCGGCAACGCCAATTAACAGTTTATATATGTAAATATTTAAGATTTAAGGAGCTGTTTAGGATCAGTGATGATGTGTCTCTGTACCTGTGAAGTCGAGGCCAGTGAGAGGGAGGAAGTTCTTGACGTTGTGATGAGCCAGTTTCACCATAACCAGGCGGATCAGAGCCCAGCTACAGACCACACAGACACACAATGCGGGAAGATTAAAGTCTGAATCAAAGAGCCTGTTTACACCTGGTATTAACAGGCGTCCTGAGTGATCCAATCACAAGTAGACAACTCTGAACGAGTATGAATGCACGAAAGACACATTGGGAACACATTGAGATCCAATCGCGTGACCCCACTCTTTTAGCAGTGTGTACACAATATGTCCTGGGCCACAATGAAGGACTGCCTACTCAGCTGATGTCCTATAAGTACATCATTTGGTTAACTGTGTGATTAAAATGACATATTTGGGCTCTTAGTGGCCAGGATAAGCAGCAGATGTTAGTGGGCACACTAGAAACCACAATATCCCCACAATCCCTTTTAAAAATGTGCAATTTTGAGAGTTGTTGAATAAGGACAAACTTTATAAACTTTGTGGAACACTTTCTATAACAAATTCTTAATTCTTCTTTCTTTGGTTAAAAAATATTGTATCTGTTTGTCCCTGTTTTGTCAGCGTACTGGCTACTACTTTTGAGCTGCTGGTTAAAACCAACAACGCATTTTGCATTTTGCATTTTGCATTTTGCATTATATGTACACAAATGCAACATATGAAGTTTTGTCTGTCCTTGTAAAAAACACCGTGTTGGTGTGAAGAGCAGACAGAAGAGAGGCTCTGTGGTGCACAGGGACGCACATGTTTACTTCTCTGACTCATCATTAAAGCCATTGTCTGTGATCATAGTTCCGGTATAAAATCCCGTCTTTCATGCTGAGCTGCTGCACAGGTCAAACATGAGGCTCATGTAGGCTGATACAGTGGTTTAGTGTGGTGTTGAACAAAAAAAAAAGAAGGAAAAATTGGTCGAATCTTTGTATTGAACAGTCAAATGGACAGTAATAGACATTCAACTGATAAAAATAGCCCTTGTGTTTATTTGCATAAGGAGCAGAAGAGTGAGATCAAATCACAAATGGTTACTCAAGATGCATTTTGCACTGTAATGTCTGGTGTCAACTCATGTACAGTCAAGCTGTCCACTTGTCATTGGATTACCCGGGACACATGTTACCACCATGTGTGAACAAAGGCTCCAAACTAGTTGGCAGAAAAAACTGCCCTACAGTCACCCTACAGTACCTGTAGGAGTTGGGGTCAGAGTGCTCCGTGATCTGTGTGTCAGAAAGGAAGGCGTCGTCATCATCTTCATCATCCTCTGCACCGCTTTCATCTGAGTCACACAGAGCGTTGCTGTCTGATAGCGGCAGGAAGGGCTGAGAGGGAGGAAATAATGATGGAGGAGAAACAGCAGATGAAAAAGGCAGATAGGCAGACGATGAATCACCCATCTCATTAGTCGATTCAACATATGTAGAATTCAAGCCTTACTTTCGCCACAAAGTAGTCCCACATGCTCAGCTCAGGGGGAATGAACTTCTCCCTGTATGCGGGTCTCTCTGTGGGCACAGGAGGCGGGGTGGCCGGCGTCTCCTTCACAGGGCGTCCAGGAACGAGCATCCTCATGTTGAACCTACGTCTGTATCGATCCACATCCTCTGCTGGGGCCGGAGGTGGAGCCACTGGTGAGGGGGGTGGGGGAGAATGAGAAAGAGATGGTATCTTTCAAACACAATGAACTCTGATAAGGTCAGTTTGCAGCAGACTGCAGCGTGCTGCACTTTAGTTCAAAT
>JAJHUR010136124.1:1727-32743 GCA_027495735.1 Lutjanus campechanus | reverse complement strand
AATACTAGGGTTGTAACAAGACATGTATTTGTATTGAACCGTTTCGGTACGCGACGTTCGGTTCGGTACAGGGCTGTGCATGGGTGAGTTCACGGGCCGGAATTTTTTTTTTTTTTTGGCTCACGGGCCAGAAGTTGCGTGTGTTTACGTTCCGCCGCTAACGTGCAGCTACACGTGCAGCTACACCTGCAGCCCGTGCGCATGATGGCTACTGCTAGCAGTAAACCGGAGCTTGAAGACCCTCCCCTGTAGCTGAAGTCTCCTGCTTGGGAACACTTCGGCTTCCTGGTTAAATATTGCAACGGAGAAAGACAGGTGGATAAAACGAGGGCGGTGTGCCGACACTGATCAGCTGAGATCAGGTATGTCTCCGGCAACAGGACAAACATGCTAACTCCCCTAAAACGGCACCACCCGAGTGTAAATATCACCGCTACAAGAAGAAAAACCAACATAGTGCAAACGCAGCTGACCTCGGCATTCAAGCAGCCTCTCCCTGACAATTCAGATCGGGCCAAAGCTATAACAAGAGCCATTGGAGTTTTTATAGCAGCGGATCTAAGACATATTCAGTTGTTGAAAATCCTGGTTTTAAACACATGCTCAAGGTAATTGAGCCCTGGTATGAAGTACACCCAAATGAACAACAAGAAAATTTAGGTTTTGCTTTTTGTTCCCATACTGTATCGAAAATGAACCGAACCGTGACCTCAAAACCGAGGTACGTATCGAACCAAGATTTTTGTGTATCGTTACACCCCTAATCAATACTGAAATAAAAATTACATAACTGATCAAACAACACTCAGTGACAACAGTCATAAAGGCATTCATAAAGGCCCCTTGACGTTCATGACAAGGCGTCATTTCATGGTTATGATGGTGTCATGTCAGTTTTATGCACACCCCTTCAAATAGTGTTACTAAATAATCTAATCAGATCATGTGTAAAAAAATAAGATCAGATTCTGTTGGATTTGCTAAACATACAGAGAGCCGACATCCCCATCTAGTGACCTTAAATTGTATGTTTTCACTTGCTGTCATCTTTGGCTCTTTGGTGTCTATGAAGCAGAAAATTGTGAAGCCACGACATCAAACAGTTCAATTCAATGCAGAAACGACTGACTGAAGTTGAACTGGCCTGTGTGTTAAAGGGGTTAAACGCACACACTGATACACTGGCTGCTCTCCCCTCCCCTTCTGGTCAACACACATACAGAGTTAATGAAAAGCAGTATGAATGGATGTCCCGTCATGATGAGCCCTCAAAGCTGTAAATCATTATGACCTCAAACTGACCTTAACAGTCCTGTTAAAAACACACACATACACACACAGTGGGTGGAACATACATGAAACTGAGCTGTATTTCACCCGCTGAGCAGCTTACTGCTTTGGTTTTTATTGCCTACTATTACTTTCAGGTTCTTTCACATTTATTGTATAAATAATCAAGATTCTGAAAACATGGACCAGAAAGATGGAAAAAACTGAACTACTATCATAAATCAGACTAGAACACGTTATAAAATGGATGCACACTGAACCACAAAAACTGAAGACCAAATCTACTAAAATGTATATCTGATTATAGAAAATAACATTTTTGAGTAAAAAGATTTTAATTCAAAAGATCAAGAAAATAGCAGCTTTGTAGAAAGAAAGAAAATAATGTCTTTCCTTGATTCAAGTCCAAGAAGATGATGCAGCTCCTGCTGTATTGAAAAATAATCTGACATTACATTTCAGTATAAAGCCACTCCTCCCACCCAGCCTGTGTGATGTTCTATGAGCAGAGGGAGGGGAAGACAGATGGTGCTTCAGTGTTGTGGTGAAGGAGACGGAGGAGAGGCGGGGAGCTCAGTAAGCTGATTTTAATTGGTGCTGATTGTGGAGCACTGCTGCTCCAACAGAAATGGGCCAATAATGCTGTAAAGGAGCTACTTCACAACACTTCAACGCTTCTGTCTCCTCCTCCCTCATTTCTTTCTTATCCCACTTTCGTGATTTATAATCATTCGTTCTGACACACTGCTCCTCTGTTTGTGCTGTGCTGACAATGTCTCGGCTGTTGGATCAAGGCAAGCTAATAAATATTTTAATACAAAACTGAAATAAACAAGGTATCATCTGTAGCTATATTTTATAGACTTCACTTTTAAATGTGCCTTATTAAATTCTTCTTTGCACTTTTAACTATATATTTATTCTATCGTTGCCCATTTGATCTTATTTTGGCTTCTATTGCACAACTTTTTATATGCAAATACATCCTTGCCATTATCAGTGGTGGAATGTCACTCAAGTACTGTACTAAATTACAAATTTCAGGTACTTTAACTTTCTACTTCTATTCCGTTACATCTCAGATGGAAATATTATACTTTTCACTTAACTACATTTGTATGAAAGCTTTAGTTACTTTACAAATTAAGAATTTTACACATAAAACGTGAAGAGTTTATAAAATATGATGTTTTGTTATAAGTTAAACTACAAAAAAGTTTATAAAAGAACAGCTGAAAAAATGATTAATCAATTAGTGAGCTGTCAGAAAATTAATTTGCAACAACACTGAGAGTTGAAGACATGTAAAAACATTTAATGGTTCTTTTTTTTTATGATTTTGAGGTTTGAACTGTTGGTTGGACAAAACACATTTTGTGAAGGTGTCACTTTGGGCTCTGGGTCATTGTAACAGCATTACTCACTATTTTCAGAATTTACAAATCAAACAATCAACTGATTAATGGAGAAAATAATCAGCAAATTAATCCATAATGAAAACAATCATTAGTTGCAGTGTTATACACAACAGTTTAAAGTGAGCACCAACTAAAACAACTACAGTACAACTACAGTAAAATCTACCTTTTACATTAATGCATGAGTAAAATAATGTAATGATTATTATGATTAACAGAACCGTCACAAGGGACATGTTTCTGCATTGAGTATTTTTACTTTTAATACTTGAAGTTCAATTTCCTGATTATACTTGCATACTTTTAATAAAGTAACATTTTCAATGGAGTATTTTTACAGTGTGGTATTAATGTTTTCACTGGTTAAGTATCTTAATATTTCCTCCACCACCATTATTGATTAATCGATACTACAGTCCCTTTAATAAGACATATCTTGGTAAATGTAACTTGACACTACACATAGAGATCAAAATGTATTTATTAGAATAAACCCCTTGAGATGTATCATCTCGTTTTCGAGGCATAAAATATTGTTGGATAATGCCTGCCATATGTCCATAAGTGAAAAAATGGTCTATGGGCCATTAAAAGCCCTGAAACAAAGGAAACACACAACAACAACAACAACAACAACAACAACAACATGTTTGTTCAATCAATGGAAAATGTCTAAACTTAATGCTACAAAAATATAAACAACAGAAGAATGTTACTGAATGCTGAAATAGTACCAGCCACATAAAAAAACACACATAAAGGGACAACTGTCATCTGCTGAAAGAGTTTGGTCACAAGAGGACCTTGTTTATAGTTGACTGGTTTTTTTTCATCCACTTCATGTGGCCTGCGGCCTTGGTTTATATTAGAGGAGCCTTTCTCTTTGTTCCTAATATCCTAGACTCTCTGCAAAACCCTGGATTTTATTCTAGTCTTGATTAGACCTTTGTGTGTGTACTGTGGGAGATGTACACAAACAGAGTTCATATTGTTTTCTAATATTACTGTATAGACTACAGAAGAACCTCTGCTTCTCCACACAGTATCCCTCGCTGTTCTGTCTTTTTGTGAGGCCTGTGTTTACATAGAAAACAGTAGTTGTACATGATGTCTCTCACAGAAATATCAGACATCAAACAGCTGATCAAATTCACATTTCAAACACTTTTGGTTAAGATGACTCATAATATTAAGTTCTTTTTTTCTTTTTTAAAATAATAGTGCTCTCACTGCTGTTTGTCTTTTTAATGAAAGCATCATTGCAGAAGTAAGTCTGGTAGTTCTGTTAAACGTTTATACATGCCATCTTTGTTTCAAAAATTAACTGAATAACTTAAAAATTAATGTTTGAGAAAAATAAACTGTCCATCATTTTGAAGCTTTTTCATAATTTGGAGATCTTCTAGTGACTTAAAAATGGGACCAAAGATAAATCTGTATGCCAGTTATATTTATTGTTTTTTAAAAGCCTGCACTACTGCGGACCATTAAATAGTGATAAATTAAAGCCTGATTTCTAGATTAATTACCTTGGCTTCCAGACGCAGACGATCAATGGTGTTCTCTGCTTCGGCGTACTTAGTCAGCAGTGTGTTGTAGTCCTCCTGGAGCAAGAGGAGAGGAAAGGAAATAAAGTAAGAGAAAGGGAAGAGAAGAAAAAGAGTCAGGCAAAGTTGGGCAAAAAGGGGGAGGCAAGGAATGAGAGGACAGGGAGGATGCAGCAGGAGTGAGGTATTGTTAGGTCAAATAGATAAGCCGGTCTAAAAATATATGGACTCCCTGGGACTTTATTTCATTGGTTGGCCTTTTAGTTCAAATGAAGTAAACTCTTAATGCTGTCAGTCATTATATCAAACTCGCCCCACACTAAACAAAGGATTGTGATTGGAACGATGGTATCCAATGCTGGTGAAAATCTCTCTGAAGAGGAGGGTGGCCAGTTGAATCTACCAGAGCAAATGAAACATGAGCTTGCAGTTTCGTCTGGTTCCGGTTCAGGTTAGCAGCGAGGTAAAGATACCAATAACTAGTGTTTGGATTAAGGATGTAACAATATAAAAAACTCAAGGTATGATAATACCACAGTAAAAAATCCACAATACGATATTTATCACGATATTAAAAAACAAAGGAAAATAGTAAATATTAAATAATAAATCTGATATATATAAATTTGTTTTTCCTTTCAACTTGAAGTGTTTCTGATTTCCTTCTTTAATAAAATAAAATAAAATAAAAGTAGCTGGCCATGGCACCAAGAAAAGTACATCTGAAAAGTTCAAAATCAGTGTCTCTTTCCAAAATGAATGACCCAGTTATTCAAAATAATTTATTGATCTAGTTGTGAGCTGTTTCACCTGCTACTCTCTTTCCATCAGAAAGAAACTGGAGTTACTTTCTTTCCATCAGGAAGGAAGTATTTCCTACATGAAACTACTCACAACAAGGTCTATGGATTATTTGTGTTTTTTGGAGCTTTGAGCACGCCAGGACCAGTGCCATCCAGTTCCATTATATTGGAGAGAAGGCAGACAGCTCTACGGTCAATATGTCCAAAACTAGGCAACTCACACCAAAATAATATAGTTGGATAAATAGCACAACAGGCCAGAGGAAAAATATGTATTTTTGATTCTGGGGTTAACTGTTCCCTTAATGGCTTATTATAAGCCTACTAGACAAGTCCAGTGTTTATCAGACTACACCCACACTAAGCTGACTAATTTTGAAAATACAGTTTACACATGAAATCAACATGCATCAACACTAGTATTTTCCATCTTTCTTCCAGCCTTTAGACCATTTTGGAAAATTCACTAGTGTAGGTGTATTCTGAGTCTCTACCTGTAGCTGTTCGAGCAGTGTGGTGGCATGCCGGGGGCATCTGAACTCCTGAGGCACAGTGAAGTCAGGGGCATTGGCTAGTGGACTGTCAGAGTCTGGTGGGGCAGGAGATCCATCAGTGATGTTCAGCAGGACTTCTTTCACAATGTCAGCAGGGGATTTAAACACTAAGGGGGGCTCAGGAGACAAGGAATCCCTCTTAAAAGAGCGTCTGCTCTTCGGGGGCTTGTAACCATCTTTGGGGATACGGACCCTGGGCTCCACCTTGGAGAAGTCTGGTGTGCTGTAACTCAGAGGTCCTTTTCTGAAAATACATCAGAATTCATGGTTAGGATGAATGAAAAAGCTGCAATATAAGATGTGGTAAAAAAATAATGCAGATGTGGCTCACCTGGATTCATCCTCTTCAGCAGCATTACTGTCAGCTCTGGGTGTCCTTGGCTCCCTGTTGGGACTTGTGGTCTTACGTTTGCACTTTAAGGAGTCTGCTTTGACTTTTTTGAGGGAGCAAGCTGAATACATAGTTTCAGGAGAGCACTGCCTCATCGTCCTTGGTAAGGGAGTGGGCTCTTCATGTTGCTTATCTGACTTCTCTGATCCCCTTAAAGCCCCATTACTTACTCTGCTGTAATGATTTGACATAACTTTTTCAGAAAACATGGCTGCTGGCTGAAGAGAAGCCCTGGGCTTTATCTCAGGAAGAGGACTGGAACTGAAGCTTGTGTGGCTCTGTGATTCTGAAAGACTCTCTATAATGCTCATCTCTGGAAAAGTTTCAGCCTCGATCCCTGGAGCAGCAGCCATTTCCTCAGCAGTGAAGTGGAGGAGGTGGGGGAAAGTGGGGGCAGGTGAAGCAGGCTGGGATTTTTGGCAGTGATGATTGGAAACTGCAGCAGGTTCCTTGGCTAACAGGTGAGCACTACAAGATGGTGTAGAGTTCAACTTCTCAGTCTCTCCTTTGGAAATATAGCTCTCAGTCAAGCCATTCGGAGTTCCAAGCTCTCCTGATGAGCAACAGTTTTCATTTTTCTTTCTCTTCCTGTCACCCCTCTTCCCCACGTTCTTTTCATCTTTCTCCTCCTCTGTCATGTCCAAGTATTTGTCTGTCTCAGGGAGGCATCCTGTCCCCTGCCTCACCTCCACATCCACTGTCGATGCTGTTAAGCTGCCAATAAAGTCATCATCTGTCAAAGACACAGAGAGAGGGGGAAATGGGAAAACAGGGAACATAGTGCCAGCAAAATTGTCTCGCATAACAAAGCAGTCGCCTCGTCTAGCTTTTAAGGACCAAACCAGTGTGTTTACAAGTTATACACTCAAATTAAAAGGTCTTTACTGGTATGACCATATTGTCCAAGCTTGTTTTGCTTATTGTTACCTGAGTTAGAGGTAGACTTGACCTGAGAAGGATGTCTTTATATTAATCTCCTGAAGCAGTTAAGTTTCTCTGTGCTAACCCTAAACAAACGGTATGTAATTTCTGCCACTATGGGGTCTCTCAATCAAAACAATAAAAAAAGGTGTTTGATGACATCATGAAATAGCCTGGGATCACGAGAATGGTTGTTTTCATTGTTGAACAGAAGACGCAACAACAGCAATAAATAATTGCGCTCCATCACAAGTGAGAAATACAAATAGTAAGGAACAGAGTGGCTAGCTACATAGTTTGCTGACTTCCTTCCTCACTTTGACATATCATTTCATGTTTCCCGTGTTTCTACCAGAGGTTACAGCAACAAGAGGGGATAAAGGAGATGGGATGCCATTGACAGACAAACAAATTAAATGTGCTGTTACCTTGAATAGAATTACAGATTTCTCCAGGTTTGAACATTGTTGGAAACATCTGGGATACTGTTAGTACACAACTCAACTAAATATATTTGTGTTGCTTTTTGACATTTTAATATGGAAATCAGTGTCCCCTATCCTGGTCCTCAGGGCTCACTGCCCTGCACGTTTTGGGTGTTTCCCTGCTCCAACACACCTGATTCAAATGATCAGCTCGTCACGAGGCCCCTGCAGAAGCCTGATAACGAGCTGATCATTTTATAGTTGTGAAAAGTTCATCTAGAAAATATTTGTAGAACTAATGGCTGGCTGGACCTGTAGAGAAAGTATATTTAAACTGTCCTGGTTTGCACTTGCATTTGTACAGGTACTAGAACATTACAATTTGCTGAGAAATAGGCTACTTTAGTCAAGATTAAAGAAATTAAATAATAGATAATCAAAGACTTACATGGTGACGGTATCTGTACATCCTTTCCTGGTGATTCAGTGCGGGACAGATGATCAGTCAAGTTGTAACTCAGCTCCTCAGGTGGTGTATCCCTCTCGTGACCACTAATGTCTGCCTCCTCTGAGGTGAGGGGTCCAGGGTGCAAGTTTGGACATCCTGGGTTTGCATTGCCACAAGCTTCCCCAAACTCCACGCCCTCCAGTGCTTCAGACAGTCCAATGATGCCATTCTCGTCCATCTGGCTGACAAAGTCATCATCTTTCTCTGCTTGTTCTTCATCCTCATCGTCCCACAAGTCCTCAGATATGACAGAGCTGGTGGATGAGGTACGGACCGGGGCAGGGGTCCAGAAAACAATCCCAGCTGTGGTGCTCTTTCTTGTCTCCATTCAACTTTAAGTCAATTGTTGCCTACTACAGGTCTCTGCTCTGACCTCAGTTGCTGTCTCAGCCAGGCACAGGGACCTTCTGCATCTTTTCTAGTTCTTCTGACTCTGCAGTGAAGTCCACTTTCAAAGCCATGGCTACAGAAGCTTACAGACTGCAGGTCATGTTAGTAAGCTGTGAAGAGTCCAGAGGTACAGCTCTGTAGGGCTCATCAGTCAGTCATCAGCGTTGAGGAAGAGGTGATCTCTTTAGATGCAGTTCCTGAAAAACAAAATAGCATCAGCTGTTTAGTGTCTATAACTATTAAAACATCTAACTTCCAGACGGCGGTTGGCGATAGAAATGAATTAAACACAAAAAATAAACAAAAAGAAAATACTCATAGTGCATGATGAAATATATCATCATACAACAGGCTGCCAGATCATCGTTTTAACAGAATAAACTATCAGTCAGCTGAAAACAAAAAAACTATTAAAAGCAGCATAGTGAACTGATAGTGTGCAACTGTACTTTTCAGTGAGTCACTGAGATTTATCCAATTCTTTGACCCTACTGTCCATCATCACTGTTTATCCAGCAATTAGCTCTGTGTTTTTTTCATTTTTTACTTTTTTATTTCTCTTTTGTGACAGTAAACACAATACACAGCCTTTCAGTAATTATTTTATTTGCTTATCTAGCCACATTACAGATGACAAAGTAAGTTAACTACCCTACCTACTTAACATTGCTATTCAGATCTACTCATGTACTTAAGTTAGGAAAACATTGTTGGTTTGATTCCACCAGCTGTCCAGGCAACTTGCTATATTTTGAAATATAAGTGGCATAAATATATACTGTATACATGTAGTTTACAGTAGAAGTCACATGAGAACATACAGTTTCCAGTTCATTACATGTAATAATTCCAGTTCTCCTAACTAACGTGTGTAGGTCTGAATGGTAATGTTAAGTTTTGGTTGAACTCACTCAAAGAGGCTTTGCAGATGGTCACTTTACTTCTTTAAATTTTATCAACTCTTCAAATAATCAAGAAAATTATCAGTAATTTCAGTCCTACGGAAGACAAGAAACAAAATTGCTGCAGAATTAGTATAATTATGACAACCACAATCTTTGGCACTAGTTCGTTTTAAAAGTCAGAAATGACAGCAGCCCAGCAGTAAAAACTGTGCTGCTCATAGTGATTGCTGCTGCTGGAGTAATTTAAGGGTCAAGAAAGCCATCTGTCAGTCTGTTAGATGACACACAGCTGTTCTTCTCTGCAAGAAAACGTCTACACTCCATACATGAGTTCTGAACTGTGTCCCACTGTACACACTCCATTTCTCATAAATATTGTAAATATTGTGCGCATCATTCTCCAACAGGAGGAGCTAGTGCTGAATGAAGTCCTAAGGGGGCAATAAATAGGATTAAATGCTATCACAAGAAACAAAAAATGAAACAAAAACTCAATGTCATGCATAGCAATCAAAGTACAAAATATCCACTTAGTCATCTTGCAGTCATAAAGAACAAAAATAATTCACAGAAAATCATGTTAGTCCTTTAATTTTTCATGACAGGTTGAAGTCTGGCCTATTAAATGCACAAGTGACTTACATTTAGAAGCATTAATGTCAGCTGTACCCTTCAGAAATTTCACTTCCATCCCATTTATAGAAAAGTATTTGTCAGAGGACAGGTTTGTTCTGTTGTATGTGCATCTGAGCACTTATAATTTTCACAAATTAATATAACAGGTGTCAAGATAGAACTGCTGACCGAGTGGGTGGTCATACCCTGACACAGTGCCCTAAATTTAACACAAACCACTTTTTTTTTCTTCTTTTATCTTTTGGCTTTTGCTTTTATTCCAATAGTGACAGCTGAAAAGATGACAGGAAAGGGGGCAGAGAGAGAGAGAGGGGGGATGACACGTAGCAAATGGGCCACAGGAGAACCGGTGGCCGCTGCAGAGGACTGACATCCTCAGTACACGGGGCACACACTCTACCAACTGAGCTATAGGGGCGCCCCCACAAACCACTTTCAGTGTTTAAACTTGACACGGTATATTGGGAATTGTTTTACTTGTGCTGTTAAAGGATTTATTATAAATGACAGAATGCTGTGGCAAAGCAGAAACAAGCTGCCAGCCAGATGTTGTTTCTTAAAAAAGCATTAGGTAACTGATTCATTAAAACCTTTTTTGCAGTTGTTTTCACATGTCTCTTGGTGGTAGTGTCCATGTGTCATCAGATCTGTGTCAGATTTTTTGATTACTTGTTAAGTCAATTATTATTTTATATTATTATTATTTTTTATTATTATATTTGCTTGTTTGTCACTGCAAACTGATTTTTTTCGGGGGGTTCTTCAACATCTTCAACAGCTGCCTGGAAAAGGCAAGAAATCTGAAATTGTTAACTTGGGATGTGGGAAATTGTGAAGGGCATTTTTCATTTTGTGACTTTCTATAAATAAAGGGTAACTTTTTAAAAAAAAGACAGAATAATTCACCATGAATGCAAATGCATTAGTTATGGCCTTAAAATTAAGAATTACTTCAGGTAATGTGTAATCATTTGTAACAAGCTTTAACAAATATCATTACTCTGAAAAAAAAGTGCACTACAAATGCCAACAAATGTATTTTAATGTCACATGCGCTTACACATGGGAGTGGAGTTGAGGTTACATTTTGTCTGACATCGTGTGCGAGCCGCAGCACTTGAGGACTTGTTTCCAAGGTGACATGAACTCTGTGTTAGTCTACAGAACAGATAAGCATTCATTTTATTGCCCCTTGCTCAGATTTATTCCCCTCCTGCTCAAATCCTGTACTATCAGGTCTCACCACGCATTCATGTCCCTTGTTATAGACAAGCATATCATACATGTAACAGAGCTCGGATTAGACTGCTAGCACGTCAAGTCAAGTCCCCCACGTATTTGCCAAGAGCTGCAACGTTCACTATGGCAACTCCACAACAGCGTCTGCAATAAAACACCTCTGACAAGTCTTAACATACTGTGTTACATACGACACTGCCAGTGCCTCAGTTGACCCAAAAACAGTGTTAGACAACACCATAATGAGGAACATCACTCAGACTAATTCATGAATTCATTTATACGCTCTAATCCAAAACCACATAACAAAAGGCCATCTCGATATGCACTTTGATTTAGCAGTATGCGTCATGCTTCAACACTATTGTCACATAATGTAATTGCTTAGCATCTTATAGTTTTTAATCACAGTATATTTCCCTGTTGCACATATATACACTTTTCCAATGCAATATCACTTTGATGGTGGTTGACATACAGCCTGTTGCAGGGGATGAGTTATTTAACAAGTTGTCATGCATTTAAACTCTGCATTACACTGTTCAGTATCAGCAGCAAGCAGGTAAAAAAAAGGCCACATCTTTGATGTACCGAGGGGACATTGAGAAGGCTGTACAATGAGGAGATAGATATCTGGCAAAAATTCTGCTTATATCCAGCAAAAAGACTATAACAAGAAACGGGTGGCTTATAAAGCTGAGCCTCCAGGGAGAGAATAATGGTTTCAGATTGGCCGGGATATCTACTCAATGAAAAAGCTGACATAACTAAAAATTAAAGGCAATATCTACAATAAGAACTGGGAAAAATGGATCATTTACATGAAAATGACAGCAACAAGTAACTGAACTGTTAAGTTATCAAAGAACTGAGAAGAATAATGTATACATGTTTTTACTGCCCCGACACCCATTTCTATTGTATTTTTCCCCGTGGTGTATTGTTCAGCGATGTGATAAAGTGATGCTCATGCTGTTCTGTCCAGAGCTGAAAATCTAAATAAAAATTAAAAAAGCCCAGATACCAAGTCACAGACATAAACAAAAGTTGTTATCAGAGAAACTTTCTATCAACTTAATGCAAGGAAATGAGCATTTAAAGTGAGCAGAAAGTGAAGTACATTCTGTTCGGTAGCACTCAGATTCTCATTAAGAAAAGTGGCCACTGCGCCTGTTTGCTGCTTTCATCAATATCCCAGATTACTGCAAGAAGATTATTAGCCTGGTGCTTCTTACAGCTTCAGTGTCTCTCATCTGACACACAAACATCACACACACGCCTATCACAAGAGTACTTTTTTTTTTTGCTCCCAAATCAAGACACACTTGTGCATCCACAGACACTTGTTTTGACGGCGTTAGAAACAAACACAGGGCTCAGTGTGTGGGGCTAACAGACTCACGTCGTGCTCTCTCTACAACCCTTTCATACACAAATCAGCAGCAAGTCTCTCCACGCTGGCCAACATGGCAAACTCACCATGCATTTAAAGTAGACCACAAGGAATGAGAGCACACAGCTCGCTCAGCGAGTAAACAACTCAAGAGGTACGTTTAGGAAAACAATAACTTCAGAATAGAGAGAGTTAGAGCTCATAGTATAATTAAGACTTTATTTATTCATTTCTATCGTCCTTCTCTGACACGCAAGAATCTCCAGGGACTCAAGAGGAAGAGTAAACCCCTGCCAGGAGACAAGATCAATGATTTTGCTTTTACTTCGATAGGGACAGCTAAAGAGATGACAGGAAAGGGGGTAGAGAAAGAGTGGATGACATGCTGCATGTGTCGAGCCGGTGGCCGCTGCAGAGGACTGACAGCCTTACTGCACGGGGCGCACACTCTACCAACTGAGCTACAGGGGCACCCATTACGTGTCAGATTTTTACTCTTCTTTACTAATGCTTAGATCAGACAGTTTGGGATTTAAATCAATATTTACCAAATTTGGGATCTTTTCTTTAGGAAAAACGGCTGCTTGAAAAAAAAAAACATGTTGATGCCTTGTGCCTATGACCAAATCACAAAAGCTCATTTTTGGTGTTTGTAATAGGGATGGCTCGATATCATTTTTTCATGTCCAATACCGCAACCTTGAGTATCTGCCGATACCAGTCCAGTACCGTCTTTTTCCCTCTCTTTTTTTGAACTGATTTTTTATTTCAACTTCAGCAATCCATGCAAGCAATACCGTTTTTACATAGTTTCACTTTGAACATTGTCTGTGCAAAATTTTCAGCCGCCATAACATCTAACCAGCTTTAAGACAAGGACAGTGAAGTGTTCAAGTGCAGTAAGACGTACCTGAGATTCAAACACATGAGGAAAAAGAAATTACTAAGATAGATGCCGATAATAATAATGAATAAATAAATGTGCATATGTGTACATACATAACTGCTTGATTACATGTACACTTATAAGTAAAAAGAGAAGAGAAAAAAGAAAGAAAAAAGGAAAAGCAAGAAAAGAGAGAAAAATGTAAATAATAGAGATAGAGTAAACTTAAAAAATACAAGGGCAGGAATAGAAGGGGATATGGATTTTTGAGTTCCCTTATTGCACTAACAAACTCATTACAGGACTCTACCTCTTTATAAATTTTGGTCTTTGCAACCTTAATGCATGTGATTTGTTCAATATCCATATTTTTTTAATCCAGATGTTGTATGTTGTTGGTTCAGGATTCAGCCATCTAATTATGATACTTTTAATCGCAGCCACCAAGAGGATTTGTAATAGATACATTTTTGCCTTCCCCTCAAACCCTTCAGGGATTGCTCCGAGGAGAATCACCCTTGGATCTTTGGGGATATTTTGATGGAACACTGCTTTTCCCCCCTCTCTTAAACAACTAAGCTGTAAGACATTTGCATAGATGCACTTTGCTTAAACTGCTAAAAAACATCATGCTCAGACTATGAAACAAGAAGGAAGAGATACACAGCCTACATCATGACTCAGTTATCAATACTGTTGCTTCTTTTCATACCAGCTTTTTCACACTCAGAACTTTTGGCAGCAGTTTGATTGATCAGCAACATTCAAAATTAAAATACATTTCATCCAAGTTACTTGTGACACATCTCTCTCTCTTTGGCATGTCACTAAAAGTTTAATTAAGAATTTATGAGATTATTTAGGCTAATAGATTGTATTGTACTTATTCTTTTTACCCCCGATATCTGATCCAGTGATTTTGGCTAGTATCAGACCAATACTCATACTGAGCATCACTTTGGCGCCATACCTAGTTTGCACCAAAACTCCAATATCTACACAAGGTATCCAAACATTTCAGACAAATCATGTCTTTTCAAAGCAGACAGTTTGACTTGTCATGGCAGGAAAAGCTCATGTTACTAATAACATAAACAATGGCTCTGTTCTAATCAAGTCTTCCAGTAAATCACGACAGTGAGCTAGTGTGCACAATACCAGGACCCAGAAACTGAAGCAGCTAAACAGACGTTTTTTTCACAGCATATTGATATAAAATAGTAAAGCAGAAACAGGTGTTACCAATGACACTAATTAAGGTTCCAGTTAGTGTAGCAGAGCCTTTATAGTGAGCAGACATAGCACAATAGCAGCACCCTGACTCTGTTTGACCTGAATGGAACAGAGCCTTAATTAGTATAACTGGTAACACCTGTGTTTAGTCTACTATTTCATGTCAAAATGGCTGCCGTGAAAAAGTTCTACTGAATTCAACCATCATTGATTTAAAGATTTATTTACAGTTGTGCTTCTCCTACTTTGACATCTTAAATGTCTTCTGACTATAGGCCTTTACCCAGCCCTACTGCTTATATATCATGTAAAATATTTTGCATTTTGCTGGCAATAAAAATGTAGTTTAATTTCAGTAAAACTTTGATGCAGGACATTTGAGTATGTCTGCATTGTGGTAAAGATTCTGAGTACTTCTTATATCTTATCTGGGTGTTATTCTGCCTCACAAATAGAGACATGCTGGGCATTTACACTGTGAAGGCAACAGTCCGCAGATTTAGAGCAAAATGCAGAACAGAAGCAGACAGCAACAAACTGAGTGAAATTTAAGCCATTTCCAAATTCAAAAACTTTCTAAAATTACTTTTCTATAAGTCCTGGATTTCTGAGCTTCTCTTCGGTAAGAATAAAGTGAAGAAACAACTCACCTGTTGCTCTGCTCATGCTCCCTGTTAATTCCTGAAGGAACTATGGCTTTATCTCAGCTACCAGATGGGGGGAATTAAGCAGCTCCAAAGCCCTTACAGGGGGCTTCACCGATTGTAAACAGACAATGATCATCAGTATACATGCAAGACAGGAGGCTAGCTCATCTCTTCTCTGCCAGACAGGCAGACAGTCAGACAGCAGCAGGGCTGTAATCACCTGACTGTCAGGCGAGCTAAGGCTGCATCCACGATGGACAGGTGGGGCGGAGGTGTAGGAACAGATGAGTTAGAGAGAGAAAGCACAAGACAAAAGAGAGAGAGAGAGAGAGGAGAGAATTTCTGCCAAGCTCTTCTGTCATTCCTCGTCCCACCAAAGCTGTCACGAATGCAGTCAGGCCCGCCAACAGGGGAACTACATGGATCTTCACAGAGTGACACCAGCTGAATTTTGAGCACACTGAACAGAAGTGTAGCTGCAGCTACAGTGAGCTGTTCAGGATGGCCTAGTGACTAAGATATGACAGCTAATCTGCTTAGGAGGCACAGAAAGCGCTGAGGACACAGTATAGACTGCACAGAGAGCGGACTGGTGAGGACAGTCACTGAATAAAGCTATTTGAAAATTTCAAATAGTCCTGAAATGATTACTTGACCGATCCATTTCTCTATAGGAATAAAATTAACAATGTTGATAATCAATTAGTCATTTAAGTCATTTATCAAGCAAAAATTCCAAATATTCTCTGGTTCCAGGTTCTCAAAAGTGAGAACTTGTTGGACAAAACAAGTAACCTGAACCATCACCTTGGCTTTGAGAAACTGTAAAGGGCATTTTCAATATTTTGAATTATTTTATAGACAAAACAATTATGTTAGTCACAGCCCTGATTAAAAAAAAATAAAAATCTAAACATTACAGCACAAATGTTATGTCTGTTATTTTTAAATGCTTTAACCTGCATTCTGTCTATAAAAGATACTACATAAATTAAATTCAATTACAAGTGGCTGTATTCCTTTTATCGACTATTTGATTATATTAGACTTTGCTCAGAGTTCTTGTACAGCTACTTCAAGTTAAGACAAAATTAAACATAGCATTTGAGAAGAAAAACTTCTGGACTGATACAAAAGTAAAGGATAAACAAAATACACAAAATATCACTGAATATACTTGTTTGGGGAAATACCTGGATCGATTTGCTGTGAGGGGAATTCTACTCCTATGGCTCACAAAATACAGACAGAAAAAGTTTTGCTTTTACTTTTAGTGGTAATTACATATCCATCAAAGGTCACCATTATATTGTACAAATCTGTGCAGCCAGCTGGAGTGGAGCTGCAGTGTCTAGTTTGCAAAAAAGAAAAAAAAATCAGTTTCCTGCGCAGACCATGTGAAAACATATTATCTTGCCATGAGAACTATGTGGGCTTTGCACTGAAGCCAACAGTCTCTTTCTGATCCACAGTTTCAAGCAAGCAGTGATGAAGTTAGAGGAGAAGCTACAGCAACAATACACTTGATGTAGAAAAGTATTATGTATGGTGTATTCAAGCACATACCCAGTGCTTTGCAACAGCCAGAAGCTCCTGTCATTTCTCAGACAGACTTGCTCAACAGCATCCAAGTAACAATTGTTAACCAAGTCCAACCAGTCAGGCTGGTGGGCTGAGCAACTCGGAGCTAAACGACACTTTTGCGTTTGAGAGGACAACGTATACAGAAAAATCTAACTAACACTGCTGGGGGGAGAAAAAGTAACGTTGTATCAACCACAATGCATGGCAAACTTACCTCATATACATTTATTTGGTCGATTCAGCAGGAGAGGTTTTATGTAGAGATTTCACTGGCAGACTTAACGACAATAGAGGTCGGTTGCCTTGCAAACCGCAAAACTTAACGTTAACACAGAAGACCCACCCCTGTGTCACCATGGCACACACACCACAACAAACCACCACCAACTGACTGCAACAGGTTACTGAGGTTTCCTTCCTTTAAAAACTACACATTCGTTAAACAAAGAAAATTTTGCAACTTATTTGTTTGTTGTGAACTGCGGAGTAACGGTAGAAACAACGGTTGGTAACTGTAACGTTAAGCTAGCTAAAACACAGTGCCAGTCTCAAAAGTTGGTTGTCGTTACCATCACTCAGCGTAACTACTTCTAATTTAGACATCACAAGAAAACGCAAACAGCCCACACTAATACAACTTTCAGCTACATTGTGTTGGTACCTTAATTCTGAAGGAGTTGCATGAGTAAATTTCTTCCAAGAAAGCTGTGTTTTCTGATATTTATGAGGCTAATTATTAGTCTGGCGGAGTGTGGCACTGATTTCAGCTGCCTGAGTAGTTACTCGGGGTAAAATGGGAAATTTCCGGTCGTGAGTTCAGTATTTCAGGCATTTTTTTCCGTTCTAACGGACAGCCTTCAAAGCTTGTCTTCTTTCAAATAGTGCCCCTGACCACAACATTGACCTTTTCCCACCTTAGCGTAAATATAACCATTTAATTTGTGGAGTTTGCTGCGATTGTATTACCTGACAGACGAAGCTCAGGACTAAAACTCACCCATATGCCATGAAGCCAAACTCTGAGTGGTGATTGGTTTTATGGCTGCTCAGGGGCGGGACTGTTTCAAGATTGAGTTTTTGGAATACAACAGTGGGCAGTTGCGGTTCAAAGGAGTGGCCACAAGAGGGCAACATTTCCTAACTTTTCTATATCATTGACATTGATAACATTCGTCCTTTTCCTCTCTAATTTCTCCCTAATTAATTAATTCCTTTTAATTTGAACCTTTATTAACGTCTAACACAGGTTTTGGGTAACAAATATACACATAAAAACAGACCAAAATGATATAAAGTGTGGGTATATTTTTAAGAAAAGTTTTTTAAAAATGAATTAAGAAAGGAGTTTTTAAGACATTGTACAGGGGGTTATAGCCAACACAATATACTTGGCTAACTTAATGTACTATACTAACTTGGCTTACTTGCACCCAGTTTGGTCTGGAAGAATCTGACTGGTCCAATCTTCTCAGAAGAGTGTAAGCTGTTATAGCAGCAGAATGCCCATGGTTAAAGAATGACAGGTTCAACATATAGTGGATGACTGTTTAACACACCGGGCCAGCTTTAAAATATGAGAGTAGTGATGATTTAATTACACTTTTGTGATTCAGATAACACAGAAGATCATGCTCAGTGTTTAAGTCGTAAATTAAATGTACTGCCAACCTTTAAATCATTTGGAGAGAAAAGGCAAGAAGTGAATTTAGGTGCATATATTTTGCAAAGTCACCCAGAGAAGTAAGGCTTATACCTCCTGGCAGACTAATTCATATAATATTGCTCTATTATAGTGAAAGTACAAGTGAGAGCAAAATAATTTATGTCATCTGAAGGTCAATGACCAGCAGAAATTATTACCTTTCCCACTACACAGTGCATGGCTCATTGCAGTAGACTCATTAAAAATAAAGCTTAGTTACAAACATCCCTGAAATAATCTTAAACTTTACCTTCACTAAAGGAAAACAGTAGATTACTATTTGTATAGAGTATAATATGATCACTGGAACTGACTCAAAGCCTGGTCCTCATGTCTCAGAGATCACTGCTGAGGGCAGAGTCAGCCTGTCGTAGGCAGCTCTGTTTGGCACAGGCGTGCACGTTCACCGCTTTCAGTATAATACAAAGAGAGCTGGAGACCCTGCTGCACCAGGAAAATACATGTCAGAGCTGTTTTCTCATTACAAAAAAAGAGAGAAACATACCAAACAAATTCAACACAGTCAGTGCTGTAACCTATAATCATCTTGTGTGCAGCCATCAGAAAGACAAGCTGGTGACATGCTGATATTTAATATTTCAGAACCAGCACAATGGGCCAGTTGGACCACATGCAGGTTAAAGTGAATTTGAAATTAGGGCTGCAACCAATTCATGTTTTCATTGTGTGGTGATAACAATTTCCCAAATCGCAAGTGTTTCCTCCAACCAGAGTTCCAAAATGAAATATATGAAATTAATAATGATAAAAAATAGAGAATATTCACATCTGAGAAGCTGGAACCTAAAGACGTTTGGCAATTTTTCTCCATAAATAAATGAAGTCAGTCCAGACTTATTTGTATAAACCAAACTCATCACTGGTGGACTCAAGGCGGGGAGGGGGACAATTGCACCTCCTGGTGCCCCCATATTTGAAAAAACAACACAAGATCCTCTTGGATGCCCCCTATGATAGATAAAACATGATAAAGTGCACTTTAAAGTGCCCTTCGAGTGTACAACATGTGGTAAAGTGCCCTCATATGGGACAAAACATGATAAAGTGTCCTCTAAGGTGCTCATCCAGTGGACAAAATGTTGTCATGTGACCTCTACAATAAAATAAATAATCTAAACCAGGAATTAGAGCTGGTTCACCTTGAATGCATTGCAATTTTCAGTCCACCACTGAAAATCATAGGTAATAATTTGTCTTAAAAGGCTTTGCATTGCTCAAAACATGGAGTAAACACAACACAAAGATTGTAAAAATAACACAAAATGATACACCATTTTAAAGAGGGGAACAAGGTCTCTCCATTGTCAACTGCCTATAAACTCATGAGTCCCATTATAAGACAGGATGGGACGGTGACCTGTCCAGCAGACCTTCCCTCTCGCCCTGTACATGGTAGAATAGGTTCCTTCAGCTGCAGTATGACACTGAGCAAGATAAGCAGTTTAGAAAATACAACAGTTCAGTACAGTATTTTCCACTTAGAATATGAAAGCTGCAGTGCTATTGTTGAACTTGACAGCATCTGCTGTATTCTGGGTAAGTGTGTTTAGTTGCTGCTTCTGTATCTTTGCTTTGGCAAAGGCAGAAAAATGACAACCAGCAATAATAAATGATTTTGAACTGAAATGAATCCAGGCTGAGAATTGTGTGGGTCGTCTGTGCCATACATGGCAGGAAACTAGCTGATTATGCAGTGTCTGCAGTTTTTGGCCAAAACTATGTGGACACTTGAACAATGTTTGTGCTGAAAATTTCATTTCCAAAACTCTGGGCATTGATCTGTTGCTATAACAGCCTGCACTCTTCTGGGAAGACCAGCAGATTTTGGGACCTGGCTGCAGGGATTTGGTCCCATTCAGCCACAAGAGTACTGAGGTGCAACACTGATGTGGGCTGATAAGGTCTGGCTCGCAGCTGAAGTTCCAGTTCATGCCAAAGGTGTTGGGACGAGGTTAAGGTCGGGGCTCTGTGCAGACCAGTCAAGCTCTTCATTCTGGTAATCCATTTTCTAAGTCTGATCTAAATTGTTTCCTATCCTGTGTTTATCACATAAAAATAGCCAGAATCTTTCTAAGTTCCTTAAAGGTCCAGTGGTTAAGATTTATGTGGATCTCTTGACAGACTATGGCAGAAATGGAAATCAAGGGCATAAAGGGCATTTTGAGGGGGAAAAAAAAAAAAAAATATATATATATATATATATATATAACCACTAGTCAGATTTGGTGTTGTGACAAAGCACCTGTGCTAATTATAGACGCAAAACAATGCATTTTCGGGTTTTGAAAGATTGCATGCTCCCTCTAATTATGCCTCACAGTGGTTTACCTGCTTATGGAGAGCCGAAGCGCCTCCCCTTCCAGGGGACCACCAGGGGACCTTACGTCACAAAAAATATGAACTGTGGTCAATGGCCAGAGACAAATCATTTTCTGATCCCCTTTGAATTATGCCACAAATTACACATATGGTGTTTGTCAGTTTAAAGGAAAAATTTACACGTCAAGTCTTAATCTCTACAGTTTCCAAGTTAGAAAGACCACACACATGCTGGTTGCAGAAGTGACGTCATGACTTTCTCCCTCCAAAAGTTAGCCGCTGAACTCTGTGTGCTCTTGTATCAGAATGTCGTCGCACAGGCGGTGGGTCTTCCTTGTTCTTGCACTTCCCGGCTGTTAAAAGGACCAGGAGCTGCTGGATGAAACACCTCAGGTAAGGTGATGACGACGACAATGACATTTAGCGAGACCAGGGATGTAGTTCACTGAGCGGCTTCACACAGAAATACACCACAACAAACCAAACACCAACTGTGATGTTTAGTTCAGACGGGATCAAAAAATTATTTGTCTTTTGCCACTGACAACCATTCATATTTTTTCTAAATTAAAGTCCCATAGGACATACTGGAAGGGGGGGGCGACTTTGCCTCTCTATAACCATGGGTCTCTGTTTACTGCCAAAATATTTTAATATATGAATTAAGTGACTAGCATCTAATTGAGTGAGTTATTCAGATCATGAGGGGAAAACTGAAAAATATACACAAATCTGTTATTTTGTCATTTATTCCCATGTATGCTGTAATCTCGGTCAGCACTTCTCTGGCAGCAGCGCAGCATCTCTCTGTGTCCCACTGCACCATACTGACTGTACTGACTGACAGCTTTTACTGAGTTTATGGGGACTCTGTGTCTCTGTCGCTCTGAAACTTCACAACAACAGGCAACAGAAGAACAGGCAGAAGGGTGGGTGGATAACATAGCTGCAGTAGTAATATTTTTTAAACAAACTTACTTAAGATTATCCTGGCAAAACCTTTTTTTTCACATGTTCTTAAGTCATGAACACAGGAGAGAAAACAGTTTTAATTAGAAAATAAATTGTTTCTAACTTGCCTCTCAGGGTGTCTGTATTGTCATTGGGGCATTGTCAGGTTGAAACAGGAGACAAACACAAACTGTTGCCATAAAGTTGGAGATGCACTCTGATTATATGATATATCAGAGGACAGGGGTGTCCACGTACTTTTGGCCCTTTAAGTGATCAGTGACAACACCTCTACAATGTCATGTTTCCTGCTTCCAAGGAAAAACAAAACTTCAAAATAAAAGCACACAGCTTGCTAGTTTTTTGTGCAGTTATCTTTATTGAAAAATTAAACACACTTTCTGTATAAATAGCATGTCATTGTACAACACTCCTCATTAAAATGTGCAGGGAGCAGGCGAAAAGATGGACTGACTGACTGACAGGAAAACAAAAGCAAAAGGAGGCAGCTGAAGAGCAGTGCAGGGTGGGAAAAATTAACGCCAACAAAATCAACATGTGCAGCTAATAAAGCAGGAGGCACGCTCAGTGAAACAAATAAACATCATCAGCAGAGTTAACAGGTGCTATTGGGTGCTTTATGAGTCTGACCTTTGCGGGGAAGCAGTGGGTAAGGGGTGGTGTGTGGTGGTGTGTGTTGGGGTTGCAAACCGAAGCACCTTGCTACAGCGCGAGCAACAAGTCAATGTCGGAGCTGTCGTGTCTCATGTCAGAGGCAAGGCCGGCACCTCTCTGTCTCGGCGTCTGATTAATGAGGCTGTCAGCTGCTTCCATCGCTTCCCTCCATCATCCCTCCCTCCTGGATGGCCCTTTAATATCAGGTCAAAGAGAAGGCCGAGCTGCTATCGACATGTGACGACAAGACGGGGTCATCATGGAGTTAACTCATGAAAAGTTTCTGTGATGAGGAGGGATGTTCTAGCACTTAGAATATGGGTTTTAAATAACTAAATAAATATAGGGTTAATATGGTAATGGCTGTTGCTTCATTCATTCACATTGACTGTCTCTGAGACATGTTTGCATTTATCTACATTTCACCTGAGCACAGTACAGCCAGCAGCAGGGAGGGTTCAGCGTCTCGCTCAAGGGAACTTTGGCATTAATGGACACACCGAGCTGTTAGAGATTGAAATGTTTACCTCAGTTAAAGCGACTTCAATAAAATGATAAAAATCAGTAAAAATCCAAAACCATGTATCTCCAAAAATCTAAACTTTTCATTTACTGGAAACGGATTTGTTTGAGGATTTATACGGAGTTCCGTACAGAACCTTAATACTTTTCTGGTCCTGTCTAAAATAAATCCTTAACATGATGAAAACTGGTTGGAAATGAACTCTTCCCCAGTTATTCTTTGATGAGACAATTTGGAAATTTATTCATTCCTTATTCTTTATTTAGGCAAAGTTTTTGTGTGGCTGCTTATGTTTATTTGGAATGTCTGGCTTCTGTTGTTAGGGTGTGGATGTGGTTATTATATATTTTTTATTGCCAAGAAATATCATGAAAAGATAAAAAATCAATGCTGAATTCATCCCACTAACAAGAATCATCTATGTATTCAAAGGCTTGTTTGAGTGTCTATTTGCACCCCGGTGAGAACAGTTACACAGCAGCTATTTGGCTATTTACACCTGACCCCTAGTTCAGAGAGCTACAAAGTCTCTGTAGAGAGGAGGCTGTGGTGGATGAATTGGTTAAACTACAGACTTGGAGTTTCGGTCCCAATTTTTAGACTTAGTTGACTTATTATTTTCCTTAAACAAAATAGAGGAAGAAAATATTTCTTTATTTTTTTCAGTCAGTTTGATTTGGTTTAGGTAAAAAAAACTGCTTGGTGAGGTTTAGGAAAAGATCATAGTTGCTGTCTGTAAATAGCCACGTTGGTTATTTTATAACCTGGGTGCCTTGTTGGCCACAGACACATGGGTGCTAATAGCATCTGCCTCACCTTATCATCTTATTCCTCAGTGCCATAGAGCTCTATTGTTGTCTAAAAATTACTAAACACATCAGTGAGCCACACTGCTCTGGATGACATGTCCCTTCATTACCATGAACACACACTCACACTAGTTTATTTTGACTCAGTCCCACATACAACATCCTGCTGCCAGAAACACGTGTATTAATCCACAGCTGAAAATAGTCCCCAACAAACACACTATTTACCCCTGTCTGAGTAAACATTTGCTAAAGACTACAGTGCCCAGCTGTTTTAGGAAATTTCTGAGCCATTTGTTTTAAAAAGAAATTATATTCTATACTATATATTTGGAATTCTTTCTTTTTTTTTTTTTTTTTTTGAAGATTTACGCCTTCAGTAGGAACCAGTTGGATCAAGGCTGATGTCAGAGAAAAGTCACAGATTATTAAGAGACAAGAGAGTCTTTTCATGCAATTTGTTGACCACTAGGTTATTATATTGGTTGAATATCTTGCCCTGTTTATGGCAAAGCATTTTTGAGTTAATCCTAAAGGCTTTACAGTGAAAGAGGTTTATGAGCTCCGTCAACTCATAAAAGAAAATTGTATCCTTTCCGTTTATTAGAAAGACTTTAAAAACAAATCTAAATCAAAGGTAAAATTAACATTTTTATTATTTCCCACTAAAATGTTGCCCACTGCAATGTTTGACAATGGACATACTCTTTTTTTCCCCCCACCAACTCCTCCTTTTCTCATCTACTCTCTGAAGGGAGGTGTCGTGTGTGATCTCAACTCGGAAAACAAAAGCCCTCATCTGTGCGGCTGCGATTCCTTCCAGATTAGATTGTTTAAAGGAGAGTAATTCCACTGAGAGGACGCGCTCCAGCTTGCATCTGTCTGACTGTCTCTCTATCTCCTTCTGTCTTCTTATCTGGCTCCTTTTGCCTCACACACACACATACACACACACTGACGCAGACGCATCCTGAATTTTAAGTCTGTTAGTGGTTGAAGTGAGAGCATTATTTTACAGATACTGTTTGTATCATGTCCTGAATATGCATAGGTCTACATGAACATTTTTCCAAACCAGATTAATGGATGCACTCAAAAGCCTCACTTATCTTAGAGACTGAAACTATTTTTATATATAAATAACAGTAGACTTTAATAGAGTAGCTTTACATCAAGCCTGTTGTCTTATCAACGGATAACATAACTGACAAACATGTTATATAAATCTGCAACAGGACTAGAGTTACTGTTAAAGGCCTGGCTGGTTAAATTTTATTTGATTTACAGGCTGTGCTTGTAAAAAAAAAAAAAACTAAAAAACACCAGCAGCACAGTGGATTCATCTCATCTTGACTCACTTTCTCAGTTGTATCATGTCACTACTTTTATGTTCACTGTCTTTTAAGTCCTCACTCTGTGAGGCAGACGGAAATTTAAACTTTTATGAAGCTCCGTCTGGTTTTGAAGGCAGCCACATGGTCCTTTAATATAGATACACTATTTGTCTCCTGACCCTGTGGCCCAAAATACATTTGAAATCAACTGTACCTGCAAAGGAGAGAATGTCAGCCGGAGGAGTTAACAAAAAAGTGTTAATAACCCAGTAACTCAAATGTGCCTAATTTTAGATATTTGAGAGGAATGAACACAGCATTTCCATATTCAGAGAATGAGCCAACTCAGTGGAGTGGGTGGATTCAAAAGTTTGGACCCAGGCTAAAGCTTTACAAAAGCCTACTTTAGATAATTGCTACGGATGCACTGAAGCTGTAAAAAAAAAAAAAGTTGTTTTTGCTGAGCTCCAGAGATTTAATTTCTGTCCCTGCTGCATTAATGATGCACACATGTACCTCAGGACACAGTGACATCACTGTTGGGTGTGGTAACAGGTGCAACAGAGCGCATCTCTGACCAGGTCAAAGGTGAAGCAGGCTTGAAACTTTCAACCGTAGAGGGCAGCAACACACCGCTTTTCAGCCTGGTGTTAAGTTGCTCTTTAAAGCTGCATGGAGTAATGTGTTTTATCTGAAAGGAAGAGTATGCAGGATTTGTCAGTTGCTGTTTGTAGTTGTGTTTGTGCCTCCACCCTAGCATTTTTAAATAGACCAATAGACAGGCCAAACTCGGGCTCATTTAAGTTGTCTCCTTTCATTGTGCCCATATATGAGCAGGACACTCATAGGCCACTGTGTGAAATATTGTTAGAGATTATATCATAAATATTACACCCTCACTGTCGGGTGGAAACCTTGGATGTCCAATACTGTTCATTTTCAGGAAATTAAAAAAACTAATTGAATACTGCTTAGTAAGGGGAGTAAGTTTGTAGGTCTTTTTAATAGTTTTCTCTTTAATTACTTTTGGGCTTTCATCCCTTTAATTTATAGGACAGCTGAAGTTATGACAGGAAAGAGGGAATGACATGCAGCAAGGACTGCAGGCAGAAGTCGAAACAACGCAGCACAGCTTCAGTACAATGGGGGGGGGGCAGCTCTGCCAACTGAGCTACCAGGTTCCCTTTTAAATACCGTTCAACGGTTAAATATTTGTAAAACCCACAGACAGACATAAAGGGTGATAAACTGCATTCATTTATGAAGAAAAATAAAAATGCCAAAGTATGAAATATGGAGTTTTGCGCCCGACAGCAACAATACATAACATTTTATTAATGTGCATTACAAGTGATATTTAACTGTGCATGCAGAGCATCAGGGAGAAGTTGAAGCGTGGGTTTTTACTAAAAAGTTTATAATGCTTTGGCTGCCTTTTGGAAGTGTTTTGATTAGATTACCACTACAAACAACGAGCCCATTGGTCATGTGCAGCGCAAAGAAAGGCATTTATTTATTTGCTCCTGGATTATGTTGCTTCGCTTGTATCAGAAAGAGCACGCACCAGAGAGGGAGCGTGCTTCGGAGAAAGGCATATCAGAGAGGAGAGCATGCCAGCTGACGCCTTTCTAGTGGCAAATCGGTGTGATCGCCCCTACGGAGAGAGCTTGAAGTAATATTGGTGTTGTTCTTGGGCCAGGCTTGTGCTGAAAAATTGGAGATTTTGTCAGGTTGGAGCTGGGGTTAGAGCTCTATAGCTGATAGCAGATATTTTTTGTGCTGCTGGTAAGGCTGATGGAGATAAAAAACAGAGCTAAAAGGAGGCTGAATATCAGACTGACATTCATCGGGTTGACAGAAACACGACTCAAAATGAATCAAAGTTAATCAGAAAAAAAAATATGTGAGAATTCTGTACATGTCAGCTTCTTGTGGAGTCTTTCAGCCTTCATGATTGTGAAGAGAATGTGTCGTCATGGTTAAGGAACCTGATGGGCCTCAGGGACCTTCACACTTAGCATACTTTGAGCGAGTAGGCTCAGGCTGCCTGGGAGATAAGCTTATAGAACCTTGAACCTTAGAAATGCTATATCTTCATAATAAGCATGGGTGTGAAATGGTCTCTCCAGTCTTGGGAAGTTAGTCATGGATGCTGTGTGTACTCTTCCTTATGGTGTGAATCATTCAAGGCCTATATGTACCACCCAAAGTTCAGACATGTGTGAAGAATTTAAGATTTTGGCAGGACTCTACCCATGTGTGCTCTCTGTACTAAAATCTTCTCTGATATCAGATTTGTGTTGTTGAAATAAACGTACATTGCACAAGTTATTTTCCTTTGTTCACGTAATTGAAGACTGACCAGGCAGGCCAGGTCTTTTGAGGGATAAATAGACTGAAAAGCCTGTTCGCCTGTCAAGAAATGATAGATCCTTTCAAAAAACATATCTTGGGATCATTATTGGGCATTACGCGTGCAAACATACTGGATATGGCTACGACCTTTAAAAAAGTCCTACCAGTGCATCCCTAACATTTGTTTTTTATTCATTAAAGCATGACATTTTGAAGATAGACAGCGGGGATATGATGTAAAAACAAAGCATGAATGTGTTGTTCTCTCCTCTCAGTTGTCACCAGAATGATTCAGGAGTGTTTGATAGCAATTTCTCACAAAGCTGCTCTGTTGGCATTCTTCAAAAAGAACCAGACTACCAGTTCACTTCCTTGTGCGTCTTATACAGCAACTCCCCTGGTGACATTTACATTTGTCTTGATTTGCCGTCTCCTTGTTCTGAGCAGATTTTTTTTTTCTTTCTCTCTTTTCATCCATTAAGCGCAGACAGGCACACATCACTCACATTAGGCATGTACTTTATGTAACACACATCCACGCACACACAACGCTTGGATTAATTACTCCAATTACTTCATATTTCTACCTGCGGTCTAATGTGAGTCTCTGGAGTGACACGTGGAGGATGTTTGCTGTACATCCTCTCCGTGCCTGCACTCTTCCTGAGAGGAAGTAAGTCATCCTCACAGCAACAGTCACCTCTCATTCGTTAGTAGACTCACTCTCTCATTCTCATTCTTCCTTTCACTCTACCTGATTGCTTATCTCTTAATTGCTTTTCTATAAATGGATGAAATGTGTGTGTGTGTGTGTGTGTGTGTGTGTGTGTGTGTGTGTGTGCGCGAGTGCTCACACGTTCCATGTGTGAGCATGTGCGGAGAAGTGTTTCTAAAATCTTTGGCAGTGTCGTCCTCTAAATGTCTCATTACTCCCCTCTTGGGCGTAATTGCTGCACTGAGCATGGCTTCAGCGAGACCCCCAGGGTGAATATAATTAAAACTATGAAATTACAAAATAAAATCATCAATTGTTATGCAGCGGGGGAAGTAGCAGGAGAAAAGCTGAGCACTCTAAGGGAAAAATTGAGGGCTTTTATGCCCTCTTGAGAGTACCTCCACACTAAGCTGGCCAAATCTGAAACGTATCTTTGATTCATCATTCTCAAAGCATAAAAACTGAGCTTTTCAAAAACATTGCTCTCTTGAGTGAATGAATCTGAAGACGTATTAGTGTGTAGTAGGAATCTTGGCTACAGTGAAGGTGTTATTAGAGTTACAATTTTTTAAACAGCAGACGTTCACTGTATAGTAAGTAAACACTAATATGGATTACAGGGTGCCAGACCACAGGCTTGTTCGATGGCCACATCCAGGCCTTGAGCGCAGATCCCAGGGGGGTGGGGGACAAGCACCCCCTAAAAAACATTAAGTCGTCCCCTCCAATAAACTACTTCTAAATGAATTATGTAACTGAAAATATATGTTGACAGCCTGTTTTCATTCCCAATTCACCAAATTTTAACGTTTTGTCACAGGGCAACTGTGACTGATACAGATGCACAAGGTTATCTTCAGTGGCTGTATGTGACAGACTAACACTGGAGAATGGGTTCTTGTCCCATGTAGTAAGGTACATAACATAACTTGCAGTACATGACTTGCATCATGTGACTTTCGTATTGCAGCATGCTTTACTTGCGTCATGTGACAGACATAATGCAATGTGACGTGACGTGTCGTGTCGTGTCGTGACGTGACAAGCATGTTAAAAAGGCTTTCTGGCAGCGTCTTATACAGTCACCAAAGGGTACCTTGTGCATCAGTATGAGTGAAAACAAGCGCCAATACGTGTACATCGGTGGCAAACACTTCATCACAGTTTAATAATGATGTTAATAAGTACATGAAGTGTACCGATTGTGCCTGTAGATCGAAGCAAATCAGAAAAGAGTCTCAGTGATGGTGTAACTGAAGTTTTTACCATGAAAAAATATGGCCCTAGCACAGAACGCCTGGAGTTTAATTTGAAAGTCTGTCCACTCCAAAGACCACTGAGAGCAGACAGTATTTTAATGAAAATAATTCACATAAATTGAGCTGATCTACCTTCTAATAATGAATCTTATAGGTAGCTTAAGTAACGTAGGAAGTGGCTAAAACCAACCTGTTTTCTACTTCTCCTAGCTTGTAGTACAAGGTTGGGTAATGAGCTTATTACGGGACCCTTTATGTAATTTTTTTATGCAATAAGATCTGTGCCCTTGGTCTGGCTCATGTATTTTGAAACAGAAGAACATCTTATAATTTATACCGTAGTTTACCATTACTTTCCTGTAATGACCTCTCTGCAAAGCTGTCGTCATTAGTGGCGGGGTCCGCCTTTCCCGCACTGGATTCAGATTCCCTTTACGCACACTGGGATTTGCAGGAAACGATGCAGCACGTTGTTTTCACACGTAAACAGTATTTTCAGATTTAGACGACTAAGTGTGGACATAGTCTCAAACAATGCAGATACACAAGGAGCAGTGGAAAGGAAACAGGAAATGATGCGCATTTGTGTGGTACCCATATGAAGATTTCCATCTTTCACATGTACAGTCCCTTTTTGATGTCTGATTAAAGAAATATTAGCATGTAATGTATATTTTTGTTAACCTGACATGATTTTATCCATACGCAGACAGGCCGGTAGCATCACTGTAAAATTTGTGGCCTGAATTATCATCATCTTTGAAATATATATATATATATACTATATGTTGATGATGCAACAGAGGTTACGGGTTTTATAATTCATATAGGAGTATCTTTATGTTTACAGTATATATGCATCTGTATCTACATTTGTTCATTTTTACATATACAAATCCAAGCTTGTAAAGTCGAGCATGAATCAGTTTTACATGTGCAGTCGTCTCTCAGATAGAAGCAAAAAATAAATGAAACAAACTGACCATTGGACGTGGGAGTGCTACGAGACGTTCCAGTGGGTTTCAAACGGTTGTAAATCCACGTTTCAACACTGAGAACAAACAAAAGGTAGGCTATAGGTTTCACTACTTTCCATTTTAGTGCATAAGGTCTCACAGTGGGGAGGTAACAGGTTGAGGAGAATCCTGAACGAAGTCCACAGCAGAAGACTCGAGGGTGGGACGTATGAGAAAGGAGAAGGGCTCAGAGATCAGTTGGTGGTTCGTTTAAGTCTATCTAAATGAGTTGTGCCATTTAATTCAATAGACGCTTGAACTTCTTCCTCCCACGTTGTCCATGAACTCCTCCTCTCTTGGTGCTGCCCTCTTCATTGTCCTCTCTCCCCATCCGCTCAGCTATAGCGCCACATTGAACTCGGTCACCAGGAAGTCCACGTAGTCCCTCTCTTTGGTCTTAAAGGCCTCGGCGATGAGGCGTGCGGCGTCCCTGTGCTCGCGGCCCCTCAGGGAAATCCCGTTCACCTCCAGGATCACCTGACCCACCTTCAGCTGGCCGCAGTTGTGAGCTGAACCACCCCTCTGAGAGAGAGAGAGAGAGAGAGAGAGAGAGAGAGAGAGCTGTCT
>JAJHUR010136122.1:0-15304 GCA_027495735.1 Lutjanus campechanus | reverse complement strand
CCCCCCCCCCCCACCCTGTCAGCTGTCGGTCTGATGAAGTAAAAATCCAAAAATAGTTTCAGAAAAGCTTCATTTGTGGGAAAAAGCAAAGTCTTTAGATCTGAGACACGTCAGGTGTGTGTGTGTGTGTGTGTGTGTGTGTGTGAGTGTGTGTGTAGGTGTGTGTGTGTGTGTGTGTGTGTGTGTGTGTGTGTGATTGTGTGAGTGTGTGTGTGGACTCACATACCTTTCCACTGAGTAAACTATTGGAGCTGGTGTTGTGTTACAGCAGCTCTGCTCTCTGAGAACAGACTCAGTATAATGTGACCCATGTGATCACATGACCTCACAAACACATGACCAGGTGACCTCAGCTACCTGAACCTCCTCCTTCTTCTTCTTTGGAAACTTTTTAAAATTCAGGCTGCATTTAATTGTTGTGTTTTCAGTTCGTATCGCAGCTCGGCTGCAGCGACAGATCAGATTAATCTGATTGATCGTCTTTGATTTTGGACGTCGTTACATCATGAAATCACAGGTTTTAAAAGCTGCATTACAGCAAAGTGTTATTTAGTCAATATATCCACATTACTGATGATTATTTATGTAAATAATGCATCATATTCTACCTGGTTTGCACTGTTACAGAATTTACAGAATGTTATATCAAAGAAAAAGTGTATTTGTAGATATAAATCTTATTTGACATAAAAGCCTAAAAATATCTAGATATTACCTGTAAGTCATATTGATCAGCCCTAATCTTCTCATTATTTTCTTGAATAATAATTTGGTCTATAAAACACCAGAACAAAGAGAATTAGAATCACAACCTCGCAGCCGTTTGTCTCCACCAACCAAATAAAACTTCATTTTACATCTTTCTCTGTCCAGAATGATATTAATTAATACATGTCGTGGAAATTCAAAATGTTTCTGCAGGAATCTGAAACCAAATGACGATGTTTGTTTGTAGAATAGCTACAGTAAATTTAAACTACTGTTTAACTGAGTTCAACTTCAATTTAAAGTTTTGCACTCACACTGATTTGTGTCAGACTTGGTAAACATCCCGCTCCCAGAAAAGAAGGACGGATGAAAAACAGTTATACTGCGATTATTGTTTTGACTGAAATTGCGATTATGATACGATTAGTGGAAATTATAAAATCGTGATAATGGGAAATTTGTTTGGGTCTGAACCAAACAAACATTATCTTATACGTGGAGGAGATTTGTGAGCCAGGACATCTCTGCAGTACTTATTTATGATATTATTTTGTCTGTTTTGCTTTGATAACATTGAGATTAATTGTGCAGCCGTATTTTTTACTGTGGTATTCAATTAGGTATTGAGAATCGTGGAATTTCATTGGTATTGGTCTCAAATCAATCTATGGTGTTGTGACATCTCTAGCTACAACTAACAGTTACTCTGTTCTGTAGGGCCGCCCCCTGATAGTCAACTAAACTATTAAAGAAACATCTTTGTCGACCACATTTTCATTAATTTGTTAGTCACAGAGAGAAAAAAAGAAAAGCCTCAAATTCCAGTCAGGTGTATTTTTGCTTTAAAATCTATTTTATGACAATGTGCAGATGTTGATACAGATGTTTGTTTCATGATATTCTGCAGCATTTCTTTCTTAATCAGTCCAAATAAAACCAATGACGCACCTGCTGCAAGAACAACTGAGAAAAATCATCCACACGCCTGGTCGACTGGTTATTAAGATTAATCACAGCAGACCGGTTCAGACCGGTCCAGGCTCGACTACTGGCCACCAAACAGGTCATGTGACTGTGTGACGTGTGTAAATCAGCTGTTTGAGCTGAAATGAAACAAAAACTCTGCTCTCATTCTAAAGATCAGAGACATAAAAACTACCAGCAGCTGGTTTGACTTTACATGTAAAGAGACACTTTGGTATCAAACCTGTGACTTCTCAGCGACAGTGTGTGTCTCTCTTTGTGTTAACGCAGTGAGGGAAGCTTGTTACTACGATCACACTGTGTGGAGCAGCTGCCTCCTTCACAGGAATTTTCTTGCTCAGCAGGCTTCAGTGTTTAGTCATCCTGACGACAGCCAGCAGCACGCTGCCGACCGCCCGCCCGCCCGCCATCTTTCTTTTTCTTTTTTTTCTTCCTCTTGACAAACTCAGACTCCTGCAGTGCAGATTTTTTACAGGAGCTGCATCCTGTGGACACTGAACAGAGGTTTTTACTCACTCTGGCTGGTATCAGATTACAGGAAAAAAGCTCTTATCCATTTTTTTCCTTAATAAACTCTCACCCCGTTTACACCCGGTATTAAAAATCTGACACGTTGTTGTCTGGACTGTGTTTACACCTTCCTCAGATCTGAACACAACACAAGCCTGACCTCCAGATGTGGTCTGTAGATCTGATGCTGTTCTGATCACAAAGTGTTTACAACTTGCATTGACACGTGTTTCATTTCTTATCTAGTTAACTTATCCAAACACAGATTTAATTTTAATACCAGGTGTAAATGGCGTCTGAGGCAGCATCATCTTCTTCACCTGCGGCAGTAAATCTCACCGGGCTGCCTTTTGTCATTAAACTGCATCAAGTTACTCAATCATCCACGTTCAGCCCGTTTCTGAAAGCAGCTTTTTGAAAAAGATCCTCACTGTGAAGAAATGTTCATGTAACGATCTGAAACTATTTTGATTCTATTTTGATAATCAAACACGCAGAAATATTCTGTGATGAGCTGATGCCTGTTTTTCATCCATGACAGAGCGGACTGGGACTGGGCAATATATCAATATCATATTAGACGAGATATCATCTTAGATTTTAGATATCGATTTGTTTGTGTTGTGTGAGTGTTTCTTGGTTTTAAAAGCTCCACTATTCCAACATTATATCCAGAATACTGAAGAATCTCTGTTAATATTTGGTGAAAACACCAACAGTCATCCCCACAAAACAAAGATCATAATGTGTCTGCACTATGTGAGAACTTATATTAGTTATTTTAGTGTATCAGGTAGGGATGCGTGATATGTTTTTTTGTTTCCTGCAGATGAAGATTACTGATAATTACCTGCTTCTCGTGGCCGATACTGATAAGATAACCGATTATTTCAGGTGTTTATATTTTCAGAAGTTCATATAACTTGTAGTTTGTGGACACCTGAGAGTCAGAAAGGCTCAGATTTTAGTGAGTAAATGATTTAATATTTCACAGCTCTGACTGAACAAAACAACAACAACAACAACAACAAAGAACAGTTCTGACTCTTCAACTCTTCATTTCTTTTCATCAACAAACTTAAACAGTTTCACTGATTAATCCAACAATTATTTTCACAATATATAATATAGTTTTGTATCACTATAACTCAAGTATGATATCAACAATACTGTAAATAATAAATAATTAAAAAATCTGACGATACCAAGTCCGATGTTTTGGGAAAAGCTTCATTTTCCCTCAATAACACGACAACAAGAGACCAACATCTTCACGTGTCTCCAGTGTTGAAAGATGAGTATTTTCTCAATTAATTGATCAGTTGTTTGGTCTTTAAAATATCAGAAAATAGTGAAAAATGTTGATCACCTCAAGAAATAGTTGGCGATTAATTTAACAGTTGATTAATACTTGTTGTGTTATCAATTCATCAGCATTAGTTTGACTGAGTTTCTGCTCCCTGAGAAGACGCTTCTTATTGTTTCTGTGGGTTTTTACTCTGAAATTTGAGGTGTCCAGAAAGAAAACATGGTTCAGTCTTTTGGACAGTTTGTCTGACTAACAAACTGTGTGTGTGTGTGTGTGTGTGTGTGTGTGTGTGTGTGTGTGTGGTGTGTGTGTGTGTCACGGCTCAGCCTGACATGCAGGAACATGCTGCTGCTGAATGACCTGTTTAAAGTCAAGCTTTCCTTTACGGCGCTCAGAGAAAGACGAGAGATTTTCTTTGATTTAAAACCATAATCTATAATCTATAGATCAAACTTTTTGTTTCCACGCGACACCTTTTCTGATTCTTCACGATAACTGATCACTAAAATAAAAGATAAACTTATTGTTTATACACACAAAACTGATTTTTTTTTTTTAAACCTTGGCTCTGCTCGCTCACTTTAACTTTGCATTTTATTTTCATATTATGAGTAAAAACTTTACATGATTATAAAACTATGACACAAAGCTGTTTCTTATCGCTGCTGCTGGTAACTGTGATCCGTGTTTAAAGGGAAACTGAGAGTCCAGGAAGTGAAGGTGGACTTTACTCTCAGAGAAGAAATCTTGTGTGTTTGCTGCAGCGGCTGCCGCCTCCTCAGCACACTGCAGGATATTCCCTGCTGCGTGTGTGTGTGTGTGAGTGTGTGTGAGTGTGTGTGTGAGTCATCATGTACAGTGCGCCCGGCAGCACTCATTTTTAGTTTGAAGATCAAACACAAACAAAACATGTGCGTCTTTTTGCTCCCGTTTCAAACAGAAACTCTGGTACGAGCGTCTTCATCTTTCAGTTTCTTGGCAGAGCCGCCTGCGTGAGTCACTGATGACTCAGTTGTTCTCTTTCTGTCACTAAACTTTTCGGTCTGATGTTACAGAAAATATACGCAGCAGAACCTATGGGAAACTGTTATTTGTTTGAACTTTACAAAAACGAGTGGGCTGTTGAGCGAGTGGGGGGGGGGAAGTGACGTGAACGTGAACAGAGCAGAGGAAAAGGTCAGCAGCACGTCGTCTATCTGGCAGTAAATGTACAGTTTGAGTTACAGCGTGTGTCAGTTAACAAACACAAACTGAGGAATTGAACCGTGCTGCCCCTGCGGACTGTACCGCCTGCTGACAACAGTCAATAAAAGGTGCTTTTGAAAGCTCAGAGGAAGGTAGAAGTTTGTTTGCATGTTGGCAATAATTGGAAAAGTTGAGATGAACTGCGACTCGCCTGGAAAGTACACGACAGCATGAAGCTGTGACAAAAAGCTGCCGTCAAGTCAGACGGTTTCGAGCAGCCTTCTCAGAATATACAGGAAGTGACAAAAATATTTACTGACTGTTAGATAATCAGCAGGCTACCTGTCGTCTGCAGATCACGTTCAGACTGAAGAAATAAGCCACGCTTTCTTGATCGCTGAGGAAGTTGAAGCAGAGAAATCCCCTACAGCTACATTTTTCTGTCTGCCTTGTAAAACACTTTGTAACTGCTTGTTTGATAAGTAAATAACATTTATCTTTATCAGCTAGGGACGTTCCTGGTGACTAATTTCCCTGTCGATTAAACACAAAATTTAACTCAGACTAGTCGACTATTCTAACAGAAAGAAAACACTCAGAAAGCAGTGAAAATTAAGCACTATTAATTGTGTATTGAGAGCCATTTGAAGCCGTTAATCACAGTCTACAATCGCCAGAGCTTATTTTGAATGCAGCTGAAATGTGACACTTTGCACTGTGCATGTACATGACAACAACTCACTAAAAGCTTCACTGTTTCAGACTGAAGAGCATCACTGTGTCTGCGGGTAAAACACAGATTGTGATTTGGATATTGGACTATTGGACTTTTTTTTTGCGACTAATTGTGCAGCCCTTCACTTGATTACAGGAATAATCGATAGCTGCAGCCCTGATGAGCATTATAAACGTTATACCTTCTGAACATTTAGCTTAAAGCTCACCGTTATTGGTTAAAAAGTTTTGCTCTGATTATTAAGAAATCATTTAACGATGTGCTAACTAATCTTCCAAACACTGCAGCAGCGCAGGACAAACCCGGCCGCACTTCGTCTCCCGCTGCGTCTCTAACGTCTTATTCTCGACTCCCGGCTCACTCGGCTCTTGTATCAGAGTTGAAGAGTGTAACTGGCATCATGCAGAGTGTGTGAGTCCAATGTCGAAGCCTTACATAATACACACAAAGTGCTGATTGTACTGAGAGCGGAGTGAACGTCTGTCAGTCTGCTGCAACTCTCTGCGACTCCGCCTGCTCCACTTTTCTTTCTTTTTTTTTTTTAAAGTGCTGCTCGGCCACATTCTTCCCTTTAAACCTCGACTCCACGCCAGGAAACGAACAGCACGCTGACCTTTGACCCCCCAGCTGCTGATCTGGGTCACCACAACCAGTGTAAACACAACTCCAGGACACATATTTTTACATGCTGCCTCCATGTTACTACTGCAAATCTGTGTTTACTGTCTGCATGCTCCTTTTACCATCACTGCTCCTCTTCATGCATAAAATGTTTTTTCGTTCATTTCTTTGTTTTTAAATAATAAATTTGATGCTTTTTGACTACAGGTCAAAGACAAGATAATTCAATTACAGACATCACTTTACACGTTGGTAAGTTACACATGAGCAGGTATTTCTCGTTGCTTTTTGCCCATTTATAATCACACAGGTTGGTAATTAATTAAAAAGGTCATCAACAGGTTCATCAGTAACAGAGCTACAACGATTAATCAAGTATTAATTGATAATTAAATTAACCTGCAACTATTCTGATGATTAATGTATCGTTTCTGTGACAGTAAACTGAATATATTTGGGCTGTGGGGAACACTGATTTACATTTTTCACCATTTTCTGACATCCTGAAACAAACGACTGTTGATCGATTAATCGAGAAAATAATCAACTATGAAAATAATTGTTAAATGTGGCCCCAATCGGTACAACAACCTGATCTGTCATCTGATATTATCGTCTGATGTAACGTGGTTGATAAGTACAGAAATGCTAAATGTCACCAGTAAATGATCAACAAATTAAAACATAACGATTAGACGCTGGTGAGGACTTTAAATTAATTTACTGCTCACCACACAGGCTTGGAGAGGAGTGAGAAGGAGGAGGTTTGGCAACCAGAGTTGGTGATCGTTGGAGCTTTTTTTTTGGTGAGTTTGATTTGGTTTGTGTTGTCATACACAGCTGTTTCTGGTTAAAACAAAAAGGATCTTACTCTTTAACAAAAAGGTCTACCTCAGCGTGGATCCTTCCCATGATGCTGTCTGAGCAGTTTCATTCAGACTGATTAAAGTAGATTCGACTGCAGAGAGAAAGTAGTTCCTACATTGAACTGCTCATGACAAGATGTTCAGGTTATCTTGAGTAACCGGGCCATGATTTTTGCCAAGAGACACTGGTTTGGATTTTTTAAAACATATTTTTTGGAGCTTTGAGCGCCACAAGCTGAGTGTCATTTAGTCTCATTATACTGAAGAGAAGGCAGACATCTTTACGGCCGATATCTCCAAAACTCTGCAACTAACAACATAAAAATCTAGATGGATAAATAACAGTACAGGCCGGGGGGAATAAAAGGTATTTATGATTCTGGGGAGAAATGTCCCTTTAACCTTACCTAATTTACTTCTGTACCAACCTGGACTAAAATCTTATTTTATGTTTCTGTAAAAAACACTGAAGTTCCCCTTTAATTATCGTGACAGGCCCAAGTAATCTTATATAATATAGAGCTGCAGTGATTTATCAATTGTTACGTTAATCTCCAACTATTTTGCTAATCGATTAATCGGTTTGAATCATTTTTTAAATAAAATAAGTCAAATCTTTCTGATTCCAGCTTCTTCAATGTGAATATTATCTGGTTTCTTTACTTTTTGTAATGACAGTAAATTAATATTTTTTAGTTTTGGGCAAAACAAGACATTTGAGGACGTCATCGTGGGATTTGGGAAACACTGATCAACATTTTTCACCATTACTATGAACAGATTAATCAAGAAAATAACCAATCGATTACTTATTCGACTGAAAATAATGGTTAGATGCAACTAACAATTATTTTCATAGATGATTAATCCGACTCAATTAATTGATCAAATAACTGTTTGTTTTAAATTGTTAGCAAATGTTGAAAAATGTTGATCAATGTTTCACAACCCAAAGATATTCATTTTACTGTCATAAAGAAGTAAAGAAAACAGAAAATATTCACATCTAAGAGGCTGAAATCAGAGATTTCTGACTTATTTCCTTAAAAAAAAAAATACTCAAAACGATAACTCGATTATCAAAATAGTTGGTGATTAATTTGATAATCAATAAGTAATCCATTAAGCCATGCAGCCATAATAAATATGGAAATACCAGTGAGTATGATGAGATGTCTATGAACTAAACGTTAATCCCCTTCGGGTGACATTTAAGGGAATTTAAAGTTACACCACAGAAGTATGAGAAAATCACCATCAAACTCTTCATTATCATCTGTTAAAATAACATTATTGTGATTTAAAAGCTTCTGTCTCTGTTAAAGTGTTGCTCACTGACGGTCAGTTCACTCTGCTCAGTGTAAATCACTGCTGCTGACCCACTGAACTCAGTTAAAGCTGTCAGAGCAGCTGCTGCTGTCCAGACCCTCCGGGACCTCCAGGCCACCGGCTGCTCTCCGCCACCTGCCCGGCCACCAGGCACCCGCCCCCGGCCACAGCCTCCTCACAGGACCGGGGCGAGAACACCGGCTGTTCTGATCATATTTATTTATAAAACCGGCTCCCGTTTGGTTAAAGGTAACGAGAGGAAGTGAACTAATTATTAGTAATGTTAAATAACACACAGCGGCTTTCTTCTTTATCTACATAAGTTACAGTGCAAACCGCTCATAACGTCTTATAACGGCTCCCCGCTAAGGCAACATGAAGACAAGTTTCTGTCCGTGTTTAAAGGTGTCGGTCGGTGCTGCTCGGTCTGTCTGTCGGTCACTCACCACATGTACCGAGTCCCATCCAGGGTCTCCTCTGCTGCATGGGTGTCGTCGTCGGTGAGGCCGGGAGCGGAGCGGCGGGCGGTCCGGACGAGGAAGAAGACGGAGAAGAAGGAGGAGGAGAAGGAGGAGGAGAACATGGAGGAGAGACGAGCCGTTAGTCCGTCCGTTTGTTTGTTGTTTGTTTCCCCGCGGCTGCCTCGACCTCAACACTCACCGAGCTCCACACACACAATGGCGAAGCCGAGCAGGAGGAGGTGGAGGAGGAGGAGGCGGAGGAGGAGAGGTGTCACCGAGCGAGTCAAGACAGCACGAACCGCCATTAACACCACTTCCGGTGTTAGACTTCAAAATAAAAGCCAGAACGGAGGCCATAATAGACAAGAATTCCGTTACTCCCAAACACCAGGGGTGGAAGTAACTAATTACAAATACTCAAATTACTGTAATTAAGTGTTTTTTTCTCTTCTCAGAGAAGAATTTCAACTCGGTATTTTTACTTAAGTATGCAATACACTACATAATCAACTTAGTTACTTATTTAGTAATCAGTTGAGTTTTAAAATCATAGATAAAAATAACTATCTAACTAAGTTGACTCCTGTTTCTCCTCAACACTGTTTTGCAGCAGCGCCGTCGGTGCCTTCCATTTACCTCGGAAGTCAGAGCTGGGAATGACGTCATAGCGTTCCAGTTACAAAGTCGGAAAAAAGTTGCCATCCGCCATTAAACGGGAAGAAGCAGTCGGTCTGATTTAGTGCGACAAACACTAGTCAGAAGTGCTAATAAACGGAATATTACAGGAGTTTCTACTTTACTGTTTACACCCGCGGCAGCCATCTTCGATTGTCAACTCGGGGGTGGTGAGGATTCTCCGACTTTCCGACTCGGAATTCTGACTTCAGGGGGCATTCCAGTTGAAATTTCCCACTGGGAACTCATAAATCCCGACTTCTCAGTACAACTGGAACGCACCATTAGCTCCACCTGAGATGTTTGATTGGTTCAAAGAAATGCAATCAATGCAAGGGCAACTTCTCAAAAGTGGAGTCGAAGCACCTTGGTCGCCCCCTGGAGGCTGGCTGCAGTACAGGTCATAAATCCTGCCTCCCAAATGTTAATAGACGGCACATGTGCCAAACTAGAAACCATCAAAGTACAAATAAATGTTCCCCATAGATGGTTTATGTCATCTTAGGTAGTTCTTATCATACTGCTGTTCACTTCATTTTGACTTTAACCAGTTATTTGATGTTATAAAAACAATCTCTGTTTGTGATTCTTCATCAGACACCAGGATCGGTGTCCTTTATAACATTATCTTACCTGAAGTGTTTTATCAACGACTCCTGGTTCTTTTATCAGCCATGAAGGAAAAGAACAAGTAAGACCTTCTGTTGTGAGTAAATCCAAAAAAACCAAAAAACAAAAAACATACAGGCATCGCAGCTTCAGCAGCTAACGTGATTTTATCAAAGAAGTCTCATGGCAGGAAGGGACCGATGTAACAAGTGATACAACTTCAGTTTCCTGTCTGACGAGGCCACCTGAGGGCACGATAAAGTAGTGACATTCATTCACTGGTACTCCTGGTTAGTGTGTGCTGGCCACCATCTACTGAAGCTAATAATACTGACAAGATAATACATCATGCAACCTTCAAAAAAACAGAATTATCCCTTTAATTTTAGGACCATTAGGAGGCATTAAGTGCACAAAAAGTTTGTCATAATAAATATAGTTTAAAGTTGAATTTCTATGTGTAGATCAAACTCTGTCCCTCTGACTTTAACGTGCTCAGCTGACAGTAAAGGACTCGCTCTCTGAGATGTCCAACTCTGAATAACTCGAATGCTTCACATAGTTGTGGTTGTTCACTCAGCAGGAGACGCGAGAAAACAGTCGGACGGATAAACAGACTGATGTTCAGGCAGCCGCTCTCCTCTACAGAGCTGAACGGAGAGCTCCTTCTCAAAACTCTGACTCGTATCCTCTGTGATCAGCGGGCTGACACTGATGCTGCGTTTGAGGGATATTTACTATGAGAGAGGCGGACCTGGTGTCAGCGAGGCAGCAGCCAACACTGTTAGAAAGACAGACGCACTGTTGGACCTTTAAAGGTGTCATGAAGCAAAAGTTCTGTTCTGTTTAATGTCACTTTATTGCTGCACAGAAACTTACAACCGTGCTACGTGCTGAACAATGAGATGTATAATGAAGTTTTGAATGCAGGACTTTTATTTGTTGCATTACTGTTACTAGTAAAAATAAAAGATCTGAGTATTTCCTCCACCACTGACTGTAAATCTGACCTTTGACTTCAGCCAGTTGTTATAATTTTGACAGTTTGGCATCGAGACACAATCACAAACAACTAAATGAAAGTTTAATGCTGTTGTTCCTGTCATGATGAGGACAGATCGTTGCAGGAGAGGAAAGACAAAATCAGATGCAGCATATTTACTTGCATCTTTTTGAGGTTTCATCCCAGAACAAACAGGAACTATCATCAAAACAAAGACACATTAGCAGCAGATCAGATGTCAGCATGAAGTTCCTGCAGAATGAAACACATTCTTTGGATCATACTTTTGTTTTCGTCTCAGCTCCGGAGAACAATTTCCAAACAGGAAAACAGAGACGGTTGATCGGCAGAAGTCAGCAGTTGTTCACGGAGAACTGTTTCCATTCATTCACAGTTTCTCCGTCTCGTTCCAGCTGCAGAAGGAAAGCCACCTGATTTACATTTTATTTTCTTAACATTTGAAAGGTTTGCATGAAATCATCAGGACAGTTTTCCAGAGATAGCGGAGTTTCTTGGAGCGGAGCGTTGGCTGGTAACGTCCAACTCAGCCGCAGCTTTCTCTGCTCTGTGTCCCAGCTGTCTGAATGAATAAAGCCACCGCGTGCAGCTGACTGGACCAACGCTCTGCTTCGAGGAACTTCTCCTGTGTCTCAGTCATCTGAAGTAAAAACACTGTTTCTTAACTTGAGATGGATGGAAAACACTGAGTCAGTGTTTAAAAGGCTCTGCAATTAAAAGTTAACAGACAATTAACCAGAAAGAATCATTGGGAAGCTTTCTGAAGGAAATCAGAGAGCCTGCAGACTCAAGGGACTTTTGGGTTTTCAGTATTTATTTTTCTGACAGCTTCTTACTTTTACTCCCTACATTTTAATACAAAGGAGGAGTACTTTCTACTTCTTTCATTTTAATGTATTTGAGAGGAATTATTAATTATTTTTATCATGTATCATTGTGAGCCACCTTCCCAACATCAAGATAGATTTCAGTCTAAATGGAAAAGATGATTCCTCAGTGTGTCTATCAGTGCAAATCACACATGGACATAAGACAAAAAAGACATAACAAGATTTAAAAGATGGAACAAGACAAAAATGACGCAACGAGCAGAAAAAGACGTAACCAGATGATAAAGCCGTAACAAGACAAAAAAGGATGAAATGAGGGAAAAAAGATGGAACAGAATGAAAAAGACATAACAAGACAAAATAAATGTGACAAGAAAAGAAAAGCTGTAACAAAACAAAAAAAGGACAAAATGAGAAAAAAAGTTCTAACAAGATGAAAAAGATGTAACAACTGCAGAGAGGAGATGAGGTTCTGTTGTCTTTGCACTGGAACAGTCAGTAGAAATGTCCTCCAGTGGACATTTCAGAACCTTTTCACTCTTACCTGATTAAAGAAGTTGAGTCTTTATTTTTTTTTTTAAATCAGTGCCTGTACTTCTACTCACCACCCCTGAACTTTATCCTTCACTTTTGTTTGTATCTGCATCATTTCTGTGCCTCCTCTGGGTTCTCCAACAACAACTGAAAAAAGTTGTTGTTGTCCAGCTGGTAACTCGTCCCCTGTGAGGACGGACGTGTTATTTCCTCATAAAGGTTCCTCAGTGAACCATTATTCTGTCAGCGCTGTGAACACCACAGCAGGATCGAGCTGCATCAAGCTCATCACAGTGAGATAAAGATACTGGACGTCAGCAGCTGGCCTTCAAACTAAAAGCTTTTTTCTCTCTCATTTTAATTTAGATTTAAATTCAAGATTTAGATTCAGAGCGCCCTTTCTGAATGTCACCAACATAGCACATATATATGATAATAAAACACGATGGAAATAAAAATAGAAAAATAAAAAGCCCATAAGTTGTTACACTTTCACTTGAGATTAAAGATTGGTGAGGTTAGGGTTAGGGTTGTGTCCCTGTTGTGTTTCTGAGGGGGACTGGGGCCTCAGTCAGGACACTGATCAGTTTAAAGTAGGACTTCTGACTCAGTTTTTTAATAGGTAGTTAGTAACTGTACAGGAATTCATTTTTAAAGAAGCTCTCCCAACCCTGGCTCTGACTTCAAACATTTGTATTCCTGCCGGCGGCTCCTCCTGACGTCACGGCTGACTCAGTGACTGAGGAAAGTTAAACTGGTCAGACGAGTTCGACCAAACAGGTTGTTGTTCCTTCTTTTTCCCCCAGAAACTCTGATCCTGGTCTTCCAGCTCGTGATGTGATCGTGGTGCTGTCAGGCAGCTGCTCGCTGATGTGCTGCCGCAGTCAGGCAGAGCGTGACATAATGGCAGCCAGATGGCCAGAATAAAGAGCAGTGCCGGCAGCTGATCCCCTTTAAATGAACATGTGAGTAAAAAAAAAAAAAGAAAAGAGATATGGAGATCCCATCTGTGACCGCTCGGCTCTGAGATCCATACCATCAAACAAACGTGATTACTGACAGCGGCCTCGCTCTCACTGAGCAGGTTTGATTCACACTTTGTTCACACTGCAGCTGAAGAGTTCACAATAAAGGTTTATTCAAAATGTGACTCAGGTCTGTTTTCTAATTAGTGTGAAGAGCAGAAATCTGCTAAATTAGTGTCTGGAGGAGTAACAAAGACAGAAAGAGACAACTTACAACTACTGATTTCTAATCAATGAAGCTTCCAGTTTTTATTTTATCAGACAAATATTTGACGATCCATCCTATGTTTTACAGTGCAGTGCTCCCTACATGAGTATGTTTTCCCTGTTAGACTGTTAGACATCTGTGAGGCTGCAGCTGCTGTCCAGCATCACCTGCGCTGAACGCTGAACGCTCCTTTAAACCGTGAATTAAAGATTTATTTGGACCAAACCAGAGCTGATGATTTTGTTGGGACAGTGGAGAGATGAACCACGACATTTTTGGTGAGTTTTATTAGTTTCTGTAAAGCTGTTTTGGGTTAAATAAAATGTATCTTACTCTTTAAAATCAGGTCTCTCACAGCTGTGATCCTCTCCATGATGTTGTCAGACACTAAGAATAACAATCTGAACCTGTCAGTGACAAAAACAAGAACAAACAACAAGCAAACAAACAAGCGTCACCTGCTCTGTGCGCTCTGTGGGTGCGTCTGGATGGACGAGGTGTCTGACAGTGCGTCACACTGCTCTGCGTTTCGATCACTCTTCTCCTCTTCCATCAGTTAGTTTTGTGGTTTGTGGTGATTTAGAGACTTGGTTTGTAAAGTTTACAGCCTGTCATGCTGTGGTGTTGCTCTTTCGTTTTCCCTCTGTTTCTCCAAAGGTTAAAAAAAAAACAAACGCCATTATCTCAGTCGATGATGGGCGGGCCCACATCAATATGTTGATTTATATTTGATTCACTGCACCAAATCTGAACAAACTTATTTTTATTGGTGGCTTCAATCAACAGTACAGTGGTACTTACTGATTAAAACACACGCATGACTTATATCTGTATAATTCAGTGTTTACAGTAGAGCTTTAATCAGGCCTGTAAAGTTGAGTCTGAAAAGGCCCAAACCTGACAAAATTCTGTCCGAACCCGACCCGAACGGTTCCCTCATTAGCTTATTTCAGCCTGAACCCGATTACAGCTCAACATTTTTCCTAACAAGCTTCCCTCTGTGCACCAAACAGTAAGTGTTGGCAGTGACAGGGACAATAAATGAGGGGAATTTGAACTGGCAACAACAAAATTGTGGAAAAAAAACACTACCAGTACTGATAATAATAATAGTAATGATGATAATGACACAGCCCAACACGACATGAACTATAAGAGAAATACCGTCCGACCTGACACAAACCTGTCGAGACCCGTCAAGTTCGGGAACAGTTCTCAAGCTCTAGTTCACGTTGGCCACTGTGGTCACCGCGGCTGTTTCCTTGGCTGCCTGGGTCGCCATGTTCACAGGTTTGGTTGCCCCTCCTCTTCCGTTACGTAGACAAAATGGCGACCACTAAGGGTGAGAAGTATCCAGCGTTCCACACTCAACTTTTTGGCTGTTTTGAGTACATCATCCAGGTGCTTTCAGTGGACTTTGACCGCTATCAAACAGTGTATCTTGATCTAATGAGGATGGAAAACATCCATCTGTCTGCAGGCTGTTTTTTAACCAAATCCATTTGATGAAGTCTTAAAAGTGAAAATATGGGCACAGATTCATTCAGACCTGCTCCTGTCCTCGTCTATTTACTCCTGAAACAGTCTGTGTGTTTGACTCAGCCTCCGAGTCTCCTCATAACAGACTGCTGGCTTCTCCACCACAACATAAACCACGTCAGGCATCATGCACCACTTAATGTTTACACTGTCG
>JAJHUR010136121.1:0-38453 GCA_027495735.1 Lutjanus campechanus | reverse complement strand
AGGCAGGCGGCAGGGACTCCCAAACTTTTTCTTTTTTTTTCTGTCCAAAAACCTTCATAGGGTCTGAATGGGAAATCTCACATGCACAAATGCAAGATTGCAGATTATTATCCCAAACTTTACCGGATATTTATGTGAATCTGAAGATTGTTTTAAGACTGAGAGACAAAACGGTATTGTTCCATCTTTTTATTATAATTTTTAACAAAGTTCATGTATCCTATAATGTGTTTTATTAATACTGTTTGTAGGTTTATTTAAATGCACTTTTTCTCTGGATATCATTACATTGGGTATATGTCTCTAATGTTCGTATCTATGAAATGTGTTACTAAAATTTAGGAAAAATAGAAATGTGTTTTGCTCTAAGATTATTTATTTAGGCTGTTTCATTTACTTATTTTGAGAAGAGTAGTTTTTTTTTATTCTGGTTGCTTTTGTTATGTTAGCTTTATTTCTTAAGATGAGAAGAAAACATTTGAGGACGTCAGCTTGGGCTTTGGGAAACCGTGTTCAATATTTTTCACCATTTTCTGACATTTTACTTAGAAAATAATCAGATTAATCGATTATCGAAATAATTGTTAGTTGCAGCTCTAATGAGTATTAAGTATTCTATGTTTTGGGGATTTTTTTGTATTTTCCATCTCAATTTAATCAATTAAATTAATGTATTCCAGATTTTTTTATTATTATTATTAAATTAATACTCTTCATGTATTTATTTGGTTTTATTTATTTAAATGCATGTCATGAGTACAGGTCTGATATGTTTGTTATTAAGTTGGGGTTTTTTTGTTTTTGTTTTTTTGTTTGTTTGTTTTTTTTTAAGGGAGGGGGTGTTTTACTGAATGTATATTACTCAAATACATTCATTCAGGCTATTTTTATTGGTTTATTTAGAGAGAGAAAAATAATTTGTATTTTTATAATGGGTTTTTTATTTTAGTTTGTGTTTTCTTGATGAAAAAAGCAGATTATATATATAATATAATTATATACAGAATACATACTTTGAAGTAAAAGGTAGATGACTGGCTCAAAAAATATTTGGGTAAAAGTAAAAGTATAGTTTAAAAATCATACTCTACATGCTCAGTTAGACCCTGTCCCCACCAGGAAGACAGAAGACACTTTCAATTTTTGTTTTTGTTTTGGAGGCATGAAATGTGTTTTTTCATGAGCTGCACATTTGTCATAGTGCCCTGGCCTTTGGTTTAAAAATAAATAAATCAAAACTTATTTAGTTTGAATCATTGTTTCGTTAAAGTCTATGTGACATGTTTGGATGTGTTCAGGTCGGTGTGTCTAGCGAGCACATGATGTTCTGTCATGACTGAGTTGAGACCGTTTCAACAACGTACTGCAGCAATCATAAAGTATTGTTCATCACTGTTGCATATATAAAAGGATAATTCACCCAAAAACGTGTATTGCCTTTTTCAACACATGAGTCATTGTGAGGTAAATAAAGTTGTGTAACTCAATGTAGGTCTTCGCATAAACAAAACTCAACAACAGTTATTTGACAAACATCACTAAATAAAGTATAGTATATTAATTTTAGCCAGTGCTATGCTTATTGACACAAAAGCTATGTATTTTGAAAACGTTGCAGCTGTCCCCTGACCGTGTTGCAACAGTGCCCCAGGATCAGTGCGAGTTGCAACATCTGATGTTTTCCTTCCAGAGAAATATTGCGAATGACATGTTCAAATGTAAGCATCTTTAGACGGTGTGGGCAGTTAGCAGACAGATGTTAGTTTTGTGTTGATAGGTCTGGTTGGTCTGGTTCAAATCGTCTCAGAGGAAGAAGAGAAATGGAAAAAGTTTCACAACCCTCCCCGGCCTCTCCTGCTTGTAACTCGTTACTACGGGCCCATGCCTGTTACATTAGACTTTAAATGGGCACATGAGCAGTTTAGCTTTGAACTTCCGAGGACTTAAAGAGAATATTCTGCAGTTGACTTAGCAGATTCAGGTTCAATAGAATACACTGCAGCTATAGTTGAAATCAATCCCCTCCAGACCAGCTACACTATTAAAATGATGCGTGTGTAGCAGTAATAATAATTACACAACATTGTTTTAAGTTTTTTGGATTTTTTTAACATTGTTTACTAGGTTTTTCAACAGACCATAGTTAAACAAAGGAGCGCACTGTGCACATGAAAATCCAGGTCAAATAGTCGGTCACAGTTATAGTCATTATATAATGACAAGTAATGAAGAGTCGATGACGTGGTGAAGATAAAATACACACACAAGGAACAGAAAAACAAACAGAACAAACCAAAACAAAAACTAAGAACAATAATTAAGCACATCAGTCTGTAAAAAAAAATTAAAAATGCAGTGACATTTTACCTGACTCACTGTCAAACATGTTACTCACCGCAGGGGAACTTTGTTTTTTTAACGTCATTAAAAAAAAAAGGGACCTCAAGTGTCATTAAATGTATTAGATAAACCGATAACTGAGAACCGGATCTTTTCTAGTCTAAGAAAATAAAGGATGCCCCTTAGCGTCTTTTTGGGGCTTGTGGAGAGAAGGTGATGACGGGGAAACACCGAATACAGAATAAAGAGCATTAGACTCGATTTGACTCAATTAGACTCAATCAGAGCCAAAAAAAAAAAAGTGAATATGATTTGGTTGGTTGCCATCTGTCACAAACTTGGGAAACATTCCTATAAACATTTGTTAACCGAGCCTCAGTATAACAGACAAATCTTTGTAGCATCTCTGTCCAAAATTTGTCCACTGTCTCCATCCTGAAATCCTCAGCCAAGAAGACAGGAATGTTCTATACATACATATAATATGTGTAACCCACAAGAGATATCCTGCTGCACATTGACCACTTTTCATTTGGATACTTCAAGTGCTTTTGGGGGGATTATACTGACATACTTTTATTTAAGGCTTTTAATCCAAAACTTTTTCTTGAAGTTGAGTAGTTTTACTCTGTGGTGTTGCTTTTTACTTAAAGGACCAGTGTTTAGGATTTAGAGAAATCTAGCAGCGACATTTGCAGAAAGTTCTTGCGACACTGAAACATGGTGGTGCAACATGGCGACCTCCATGGAAGAGGACCTGCGCACTCTGTAGATGAAGACAGTTCATCCTAAAGTAACAAAAACACAGTAATTCCTATTATCAGGTGATTATACACTGAGATAAATGTAAAAATGTTTAAATGTTTCTACCTTAATCTGCTAATAAATCACCACAACCTTTATAGACTGTAACTTTAAGTAAAGAATCTTTTTCTACCCTTGATTCTGACTTTTAGTCCCTGTAGTCTGGGTGAAGGTCTAAAAACACTGGATCCTACATTTCCCATACTGCAGCTCAGTGGAGTTGTTTCCTTAACAGTCAGGGGTCCTTAGTGGAGTTTGAAAGAGGTGGCTCCACACAAGACTCCTGTGAAATAAGACACAACAACAACAAAGTCAGACTTTTGAAAGCCTGAAGAGAGGTCTTTATGAAGAGTGAACTGAACTTCATGTATAAAACTGCTGGTGTGGCCCTTTAAACCTGTCAGATTAAAAATTAATTTATAAAATAAGATTGGAACAAATCACTGACAAGAGTGGAAACTTTGATTGAAACTCTGCCAATGATAAGAAAACTTTTATGAGCCACTAAATTTGACTGAATAAAAGAAACACAGTGAGAGACCAGATTTGTTAACTTGAGTGGAGCTATACTCACTGCACATGAAAACGTGTGAACGTAGCCACAAATGTGAGCATGATTTGGCACCTGGCAGGAGAAGACATATCATCTGGCAAATAAACAGCTAGTTTCACCTGTGAATGGTTTGGGCGTTTCCTCTGGTTGACATAGCACAAAATAATCAGGGAAATTCCACTGAACCAGGTCCATTAAATAGGTTAATCCATAATCAGTCTTTCCAGAGAAGGACGGAAAGAAGGCCTGTCTGGTCTCAGGTCTTGCATTGCACACATTTGATTGCACACATTAAGCATTAATAATAAAACTGACATATTCCACATTACTAACATCCCCTGCAGTAACAGTGGAATTAATTGGAACTGCCTGTTGTGCATGTACGACAATCTCTGTGAAAACAATTATCCATCACAGTGCTTTTATATTTTAATATTCAGTGTATTTTATTACATACACACTGCCCCAGTACAGTCTTTCTCATTTAAACTGCTGATGTAGTTTTGCCTTTTGTCATAGCTTTTGCTCAGTATTTCAGACAAGCTAAACATCTGTTTTTCTAAAATTAAAAAATAAATAAATAAATAAATAGAAGCCAATCTTTGGTTATCTGAAAAAAAAATTCCATCAATTAGAATGAAAATATTCACTAGAGAGGAAAAAAATGAACAAAGAATAAAAACGTTTATATATATGTATATATATCTATATATGAAATATATCATGTCATTTATGAAAATACCCTCGTCCCAGACAAGAATTCACAACATCAACCAATAAAGAACTGAATTAAAAGCCTTCAAAAATCTAAATCTAACAATACCTACTGGTAACATAGGTATAAAAATGTGTTATTATAATCATCTTTATATTAAAATCACTTTTTCTCATGAAAATGTTGGACCTTTAAAGTTGTGTCCCAGATTTCCATCAACTCCTGAACTCACCTGTACCCTGAGGTGTGGGTATGTCTCACTTCCTGGTTTGATAAATGGCGCTTAATTCATTAAATAATATTATTATCAGATGTATCTCAATCATAACATGTCAACGCCGTAGTCCTTCTAAATCAAAGCTAAATAAGAAATATGGTATCAGGAGGATTCTTGGCAACTTTATAAAACAAAATAGCTTCTCACTTTTCCACACAATTTTCACTAAGAGGACGGACTGTTACAGGGTTTAATAGCTAAGAGTTTGATCTTTTAAAATATATTTTCCAGCATAATCAAAATATTAAGAATCAAAACACCCTCAAAATACTGTTTTGTCCCAGTTCTCCAGAATGAGAACAGTTAGGCTCCACTCCAAGCCACTAGATTTGTCTAAATAAAAGAAATCAGGTTTGTTTACTTGAGCGGGTGGAGCTGCTTGTGGCACATGAAAACATTTTTACATAAATGTAACCACAAATATGAGCATGATTTGGCACCTGGCGGGAGACGACATACCCTCTGGCAAATAAACAGCTGGTTCACCTGTTAATGAGAGGCGTTTCCTCTCTAGTAGACTCTGTGTCATAGCACAAAACGAACCAGGTCCAATAAATAGGTCAATCCATAATCAGTCGCTCCAAAGACAGACAAGAGGACCTGTCTGGTTTCAGGTCTGACAACTTTGCCACTTAATTCATCTGCAGACTCAACAGTTCTCCTTTGTAGTTCTCACGTTTCCAAAGAATCTCCGTCATACTCCAGTGTACATCTTCCTTATATTTGATTGCACACATTAAACATTAACAATGAAACTAACATATTCCACATTACTAACATCCCCTGCAGTAAACTTCTTAATAATGTTGTGGAAAACTGGCACTGACAGTTGAATTAATTGGAATCATCGTCTCCATGCTTGTTTGAAACTGCCTGTTGTGCATGTACGACAATCTCCGTGAAAACAATTATCCATCAGTGCTTTTATATTTTAATATTCAGTGTATTTTATTACATACACTGCCACAGTACAGTCTTTCTCGTTTAAACTGCTGATGTATTTTTGCCTTTTGTCATAGCTTTTGCGCAGTATTTCAGACAGAGCTAAACATCTGTTTCTCTTAAAAATGAAAAGAATGAAAATATTCACCAGAGAGAAAAAATGAACAAAGAATAAAAAAGTTTTTTCAATAACTTGTTTCTCAAATTTAACAAAAATGGCAGCTGGAAATAACATCTCTTTGCTAAGTTTTACAAAATAACACAAAAAAAAAGTATGCATGTGTTAATATCACCTGTTCTTGAGAGTTGTCACTAATTGTGACCTGAAAATTTAATCTGTGAGGATTTATAAATGTGTATTGTTGGAAAAATTCTTCGTATAAATGGTGAGAGTTGCTAGTTCTTTGAAGAATTACCAAGACGGTGTGATGCATCAAATCTCTTTACTTCATGCAGCATGGAGAGAAGACTCAAGCACAGTGTTCTCTCAAGGTCGTATACACAAAAACAACAGTTGCAACAATTCCATAACAATGTTGATTCAATCATTCCTTCTTCAGATGTTAACAATGTGAAGCACTATACCTACTGGTAACATAGATATAAAAATGAAATTATAATCATCTTTATATTAAAATCAATTTTTCTCATGAAAATGTTGGACCTTTAAAGTTGTGTCCCAGATCTCCATCAACTCCTGAACTCACCTGTACCCTGAGGTGTGGGTATGTTTCACTTCCTGGTTTGATAAAGGCAGAAATATTACTTAACTCATCAAATAAAATTGTTATCAGATGTGTCTCAATCATAACATTTCAACACCAAAATCCTTCTAAATCAAAGCTAAATAAGAAAATATGGTATTAGGAGGATTCTTGGCAACTTTAAAAAACAAAACAGCTTCTCACTACGACTGTGCTGTTTTTCCATCTGACAGAGTTGACGTCTACATTTAATTAAAAAAAAAAGTCTAAAATTTTCACTAAGAGTACGGACTGTTACAGGCTTTAATAACTAAGAGTTTGATCTTTTAAAATATTTTTTGCAGCATAATCAAAACATCAAGAATCAAACCCCCCTCAAAATACTGTTTTGTCCCATTTCTCAAAAACGAGTGATACATTTCTCCGAACTAGAGAGAAATCAGGTTTGTTAGCTCAAGTGAATGGATATGAAAACATGTCTGTGTGAATGTGACCGTTGCTGAGCGTGATTTGACACCTGGCAGGAGAAGACATACCATCTGGCATATAAACGGCTAGATCGCCTGTGAATGGAGGGCGTTTCTTCTGGTACACTTTCTCTCACAGCACAAAACAAGCAAGGGAATTCTAATGAACCAAGTTGATTGAAGGGTGCAATTTTATAGTTGCATTAAATGTGTTGATCCATAATCAACCCTTCCAAAGAAGGCCAGAGGGCCTGGCTGTTTTCAGGAGGTTGGCCTGTTACAGGATTTACTAGCCAAGATTTGGATCTTTTAAAAGACAGCAATGTTTGGATTTTGGCCAGGGAAGACTGATGGTTTTAGAGAGGAGTAAAGGAGGCTGTTTTTGTTAAATGGGAACGACCATCACGTGCCTCTCGAGGTGTTAATGACCCCACCAAGGCTAAGTACCTGGAACTCCCAACGAGTCAGTCAGAACTGAAGAGGCGAAACATTCTCAAGAACTCTACCAAGTCCAGCTGCCTACAACAACCTTTTCTTCAAAATAATTTAAAATATATTTTCCCAGAATAATGGAAGAGTAAAAGTCAAACCCCCCTCAAAATACAGTTTTGTCTCAACAGTTAGGAAAAGAAGAAAGCTGACTGAGGTACCAAGTTTGCCTGAGAAAGTGACATAAAGGGTCACATCTTAGGTAAGCTAATGTTAGCAAAACGGTAGCTAACTGTATGTAGATTAGCTACCTAGTTAGCTTATGTTTTGCTAACATTAGCAAACTTAAGATGTGACTGTATGTGGCTTTTACAGGCCCCAGCAACACAAACCCAGCACATAGCGCATCTAAGTGTGGAAAACAAGCTAAGAGAAAGTTTACTAAACTTGCTCAACTGAAGCACAGAGAGAAAAGGGGCGGGACTTAGCAAAGGTCAGTGTATGACACCTTCTGTCCTTACGCCCTCAATTCAGGTGAGAAAAACTTCCTAAAAAAGCAATCATTTAAAAGATCAACATGATACATGAAAGCAAAACTCGAGACGCTGAGAAACTTGAGATCATTGTTGGCTGCAATTTTTTGGCTGAACACGAGTTGTGACTTTGGAAACATTTTTGTTGTGCAACCAGCCGAGACAGAGAAGCATTTGTCTGGCTTGCATGTATCCCTAAAAGAGATTATTCTCATAAATGCAAATATAAAAATGGTGTTTATGCATGAGATTTCCATGGGATAAAAAGAAAATTCCAAAGATAATTTTATTTGTTAGCCATTTAAATTACAGTTACATTTTGTCAAATGAACAGAGAGAAATTAGAAATACTTTGCACTGTAAAAAGAGGATATTGTACATAAACCGAGTGGAGGCAAGAGCAGCTAAACTGAGGCCAAAGGGTACAGGATAGTTTACAGAAAAGACTGCTGCATGATGGTTATGATAAAGAAACTGTTACAACCATCCATACAACCATGCCGTACATTTAAAAAATTAATGTCTCAAGAATGTTAAATGATTCATAATCCATAAATAATGCACTGACAAATACAGCAAGGGTAAACAAAATACAGACAATATTGTCAAAATCAATTTAAAAAAATGAAAAGCAAAAATGGTTTGACTCTTTGTAGAGACAAAGAGCATAAATCTTCCAAACAATCTCACTTCAGTTAACATTCGTGAATTCCCTGGTCCCATTTAAAAAATAAAATAAAATCAATATTTCATGATCAGATCCCTTACAATGCAGCTGTTGTCTTCTTCTATTTAATAAACGCCAGTGATTCCGCATGTCAGGTGTGTGATAATTATAGGGTTTGCGTCACGGTTTGCGTCCCAGTCTTGAGAAACACGAGGATCTCTGCCAAATGAAATCACTGCTGCTGGATCCTGAAAGAGTGGTTCTTTTAACTTCACATTTAGAGGAGGCTGATGTTCAAACAATAATAATAAAAGTTAAAACAAATCAAGAAACACAGAGTCCGTACATTCACACATACAAATTACAAAAATGCCTTGTGGGTCACATAAAAATGCATATAAAAGCTTAATTTCCCCTCGGCGGATTCAGGCTGTGTGTCATTACAAAATAAACGAAATGCATTGAGAGAGAATTTTAATTTCACTCTGAGTAAAAAGCTCCATCAAGAAAACCTGGAACTGCCAGGAAACTGGAGACATAACAAGCAATTTCAAACTGTATCTTCATATGAAGGCATCAATTGCATGCCATATGGAAAATATTTTTATTTTCATTGTTTATATTGTTCCAAACACTGTACGCACTTAACAGAAACGTGTCGCCGAAAAGACTGAGACAGAAATAGCTGGAACAAGTGAAAGGGCCATGTTGGACTTCTAGACTGTACACATGAAGAAGAAGAAGCTGGAAGACCAGCGAAGGATTTGCAGATCATCCACAGGGAGTTAAAGGGGAGGCGAGGAGGGGTGCAAGATGATATTCTCATCCTTATTATGGTCTCGGACAGGCACAGGTGTTCACAGTCTGAGACTGTGGATCTCCCCTCAGATAAAGCTTGGAAAGGGTAGTACTTTTGGCCAATGGATGTCTACAAGATCATTTATCTAGATTATTTGAGCCACAATTGAGCCAAAATAACTTAATAGTGCTTTTTATGTAACTTCAGACGACAACAAATACATAAGAAATTTTATCCAAATTTAGTCTGAGTTTCTGACTTTGGGAAAACAGTAAAATTCACCAACTCTTCCTAAGTCGAGCCCCTTTTTGCTCTGTACTCCAATATCAGTTGAGCAAGCTTGGTACCTAGTTAAACCTCGTTCAGCTTTCTTGTTTCCTGTACTTAGATATGCTATGTGTTAGACTCATCTATGTTGAAAAGAAAGCTAAAGCTTAGAGCATATTCACATTTTAAGTTAGCTAATGTTAGCAAAACACCAGCTAGCAAACTGATCTATATCAATCGTTAGCTACCTAGTTACACCTGATGGCTAATGAAAACAAAACTCTACCTAGTTAGCTAGCTAGTTAGGGGTTTGCTCTCGTTAGCTATCAGATGTAACTACATAGCTCATGATTAATGTAGATTAGCTAGCTAGTTACATTTGATAGGTAAAGAAAGCAAAAACCCTAACAATCTAGCTAATCTACATCACTCATTAGCTAGCTTGTTAGCTTGCATTTGGTAACATTCGCTAACTTGAGAAAAACAGGAAAGGAGAAAGTTGACCAAGAGTCTGCCGGGTACCAAACTTAGGAAGGGTCAATACTGAATCTACCAACAATCTCTTTGACCCAGCTGTGCACATTTAGGCTCTTCTATGTGATCTAATTTTGATGACTAATGTAATGTTTAATGTAATATTTTTCATTTCCATTCAGTGAGCCTCCCCTGAAACTGTTTGGAGCCCCCCTGAGAAGGCCCACTCCCCACTTTGAAAACCTCTGGCCCAGGAAATGACAGCCGATAAAGAGTTTACCTGGGCCCACACCTTAAAATCTGTCGTCTACACTGAGATGAATGTTTTTCTTAACATGAAAATAAGGTGTAATGAGTTGGCAATTCAGTCTGATATCAGGTTAGATAAGAGTGAAAACAATGATTAAAAAAATATTATCCTCTGCCAATGATAGGAAGAAATTTAGTGGCCATTAAATCTGCCTAAATGTAGTGAGAAACCAGATTTGAGTGTAGTCACCTGATGCATGTGAACACATGTCCATGCAATCATTCACACCATTTCCATGTATTCAAAATATTTACAAGAAAGAGATTGATTGATAGGTGTTATTACTGTCTGATGACTATTACCTACTTAATCTTTCCAAAGAAGGAAAGAGTGCATCTGTCACGTGCAGGTTTCCACTGAATTCTTCCTTTTACTTTTCATCTCTCTCACACCTCTGGTATGCTCCTTGTGTTTCCAAATAATTTCCCTTATACTGTGACGCATATCTTGGTTACATTTGTGCTGATTGCACACATAAGCATTAATAGGAAAAGTGCCGTGTTAATAACATACATCAGTCTTGTGATTTACAACACTGGGGAATAAAATACAATTTTTAAAAAACACCTGCAGTGAGCTATAAGAGCTGTACACAAACTGTATTTTTTTTGAGAAGCTAGCACCATCTGTTGAGCAAAAGAGGAAATGACTCCCTTGAATTAGTGGGCCGATTGTCTCATCCACTCTCTGACGCTGGCCTCCAGCAAAACCATTTTACACAGTCGACGTTGATCATACATATTCAGCCATTAAGGATTTTATACTCATTCTTCTGAACATAGTATGATATACTCAATAAAAAATATAAATGGAACACTTTTATGAGTTTTTTATGACTTGAAAGAAGGCTTCCTCTGTGCACGCAAATGGTTTATTTCTTCTTCTTTTTTGCTCACAAGCACTTCTCTTTTGCCAAGATAATCCATCCATGTCTGTATGGAGATGCTGATCAAACAGCACGATCATAAAAACAAAGATGAAAGTTAATTGTCATGCTAAGGTCTTGGCTGCATTGTCTATAAAATGTCAGAAAATTGTGAAAAATATCCATTGTAGTTTCTCAAAGTCTAAGGTGATGTGTTTAAATGCCCACAACCAAACATATTCAATTTAATATGATTGTAAACTGAGATAAGCAGGAAATCTCCACTTCTGACAGGCTGGAAACAGAAATTTCTGTCATTTTTGTATGAAAAATTACTTAAATGAATAATCGATTATCAAAATAGTTTACTGGTTTAAATCTTTGTTGGTAGATTTACTAGTCTGACATTTTCTGTGCTCCGGGGAAGCAGGCAACCCTTACTGTTGCACCCTGCGTGGGCTACAGATACCAAGGTTTTTTGTCAGAACAGGGTATAGCCATGACCTGCCCCGCTTTGTGAGAGAGAAAAGGGCCGGATATGACTAACATGGAAAAAAGATTTGTATCTGTAACCTTCTTTGAAATAAGGTTTCCAAAAGGTTTCTTACTGAAAGGCTGAGGTTCTGCCCAGAACCATTTGCTTTGAAAAACCCCTTTTTGATGAAAGGGTTCTTCTAGGTGTCTTTGAAAGACTGAAGGATCTATTAAAGAAACCTTTAAGCTGAAAGAACCCTTTTTAGAAAAAAGAGTTCTTCGAGGATTGTTGAAATCATCATCGTCAGGGCTCAAGGGCTCTCAAGGGTGTTTTATATCATAAAAGAAAAGGGTTTTTAGTAGAACCTCCTGGGTGGGTTCTAGATAAAAACCTCACCACAAATTTAACTCTGGTTCTTGAACTGGGACCGTTAAGGATCACTGGAACCTTGGTGCCGTTGAGTGAACCAGCCTGCGTTTCTACCAGTTTGAGTGAAACCGCTGTAATCAAGGACGTCATATGACACGTCCACATCGGTTCCCAAAGAAAAACTGCAACTGTTTTTGGTTCCAAAGACAAGTTTCCGAACCAGGTTATTATTGATGGAAATGCTCAGAACAGTTCAAAATTCAGTGCTTGAACCGGAACAGAGGTGGTTCCATTTTGGTGGAAACGACCTTTGTGTTCAAAATAGAACCCTTGGAATATAAAATGGTTCTTCTGGGTGGGTTCTTGTTGGCACTCTTAGAAGGTGGAAAGATTCTCGATCTTGGTGGAACCATTACACCATAGAAGTGTTCTCTGTAAAAACCTCTGGATGGAACCTTTTACAGATACTTCTAGGTACAACCCTTTGTGTTGGGTTCTAGGTAGAACTTTCTGAAAGGGTTACAAGTTCACCTATGGAGACAAGCTGAAGAACACTTGATGGTTCTAGTTAGAACCTGTGGCCTTTTATTGTGACGAGTCCAAGGCACAGTTGTGTCACATTCCTGCTGTTTTATCCCGGCAAAGGAGAAGTTCTCACTAGTACAGATTTGACAAATTTGTTAAAATTTGAGAGAAATAAACCATTTTTTCTGCACAGAAGAAGTCTTTTTGGGACTACAAAAAAAAAATAGTACTACAAATATTTGTGTCGAGTGTGTAATGAGTTAACTTCAGCTCAACACTGATTTCAGCAGGAAGGTTCGGACTTCGGGTCACTTTTGACAGGGAATATGACGTCTCTGAGGGTTTTTCCAGACATGTGATTGGCACATGCATCATAGCAATCATGTTAACAAGATTTGAGCACAGTTAGTAAATCATGCACCGCTGTTGAATCAGTAAAATTGTCTCTGTTCTGCACAGTAAAGAGCAGATGCAAATGTTTCGGATTTGTTTTACATGAAAAGATCATCAAGATGCGTCTGATATAACTAGCCTTTAGACTCATTTAAAGCAGCTCGACGACTCTTCTTTGAGCTCATAAACAGCATACGTGGCACTAATGCACTTTACATCACAAACTCGGTAAATCACATGCATCAGCATCTCTGTGTGTTTCGTGACACTTTGAACAAGGAGCCAAATGTTTGTTAGCGTCATTGTCAAAACTTTTACTACCGCTGCCTCGCCCTGGTCCCTTAGAAATCCTTGCTGTCCTGTGAGCTTTTCCAACAGTCCAAAGGTCCGAGTGTCCGGAGCCGAGTTTGATTCCCAAAAACCCAAAGTTCATGTGCCTCTTTTTCATCACCACAGCGTGAATGCGGTCATAAATATTGTCCTCAGTCTATTTTTGTTCTTCATATATCCCAAAACTTAGTGCTTACCCCAAATGAGCTGTAACTACTGTTCAGTGTTTTTCAGTAGAAACAGATCTGAGAGATTTGTCAATGCCCAGCAGTCACATCAATCCAGAGGAGACTCGTGAAGCTGCCGCTCATCTCTGGATTAAAGGCGACCTCTTGCAAATCCAATATTACACATTTGATGACAGCCACAATCCAGATACTTCACTCGAGATGTTCAAGAAACAGTAAAACAGCGGTGGCGGGTCCTTTATGTCCAGATTTCAGTGGGGACCATGGCCTCCTTGGTTCCGACAGAGGGCATGAGGTTCTGCTCTGACAGGAAGTCCAGTGGAAACTGGACCAGGAAGCCTCGGATTTTGCGCAGCTCCTCCTGAGCACGGGCCAGGTCAGTCTGGGCCAAGCCTGGTTTGGACTGGTACTGCTCCAGCTCGGCCATGTTCCTCACCAGGGACGAAGGGAGGCAACGGAACACCTGAAGCAAAATACACAGTAAATTCTTTCCTGTGAAGGGTCAAAAATTAATGTTGATATTGCGTAAAATTACATTACATTAAAATAATTATATTTTATAAAAAAAAGTAAAATTTCTGAATAATCAAAACACTACTTTTTAATTTCCTTAACAGTAATTTTATTCATTTGCCGAGATGATTGTCAAAAAACATCTGTATGCTTCATTTTGCAGGCATTTTTCTGGCAGAAAGGAGAATAAAAGCATGAGCTGGTCAAATTCCTCCTCAAACAAACTGTGCTGCAAGACTTAACTTATGTCCCATCTCTGGAGAGCAGAGAGAGAGGCATTTTAAAAGTGTCTGCGTGTTCAGCTCTCAGTACTTTTGAAGCTTTTAACTGAATCTTTGCGGTTTGACGTTTATTTTCTCTCCCATGTCGCTGTTTGCACTTTCAGGTATCTGCTTGATTTTACTGTGTCATATATTCACTTTCAGCTGTATAGGTGGTTGCTTTACTGCTGATAAAAACCCAACATTCACTGATTTTTGCTGCTTCATAATAAAAAAGTGTTTCAATAACAAAATAACAGCTGCTTGACTCATGCTGAGCCCATCCTCACCCTCAGGTGAGCAACCCCGTTGTAATGGAGACGCGAATCACGGCTGTGCGGGGCTGACGTGCCGAGTCAAACGGAGTCAAAACAAGCCAACGCATGTGTATGGGAAAACGGGTATGGGAGACTCACTGAATTTTTGAGCAGAGGAAGTAAAATACACTGATTGAATTCACCAGAACGAATGACAATATCACTTCCTCTGCAAATGACGCCTAAGTTACAGTACCTGTCAAAATGTTTTAACACCATCTGGCACATGTGCTACTTCCTCAACATGATCACCAGGACTGTGGTTAACTGTTTGGTTATCTATGATGGATCAACTGAAAACGTATACAAACCTAGGCTATATAAAAAAAGACAAAAAAAATTGTCTAAATACAACCATTATATAAAAGAATTAGAGAAACTGAAACCAACTGTGGAGAAGGGGGAGGAGGCAGCATAGTTAATTTTATTATTTTGAGAAATTCTTTAAATATTTTAATTAATTTGAATGGCTGGGAAAACATAAGTAATATGATGACTTAATTATTTGAAATTTTCCCCCTGAACCATCATGTCCACTTGTACTGTACCTTCTCATAAATGGTGGCGTTGCGGCCAGCTGTGGTCATCCACACCTCCTTATAGAAGCGATCGCTGATGGGGTCAGACAGGTCGATACTGGCGTCGGTGTGGCCTCCAAGGATAGTCCTGTTCAGAGAGGGAGAGAGAAGAGATTACAAGGACTACGGTTAATTACAATTATGCTTAAAACGAAACTTTATTTGACTGTTTTTGTCTCATTCACTCATACTTGAAGCTTTCAAGCCGGAGCTGAAGTGCGTAGGGTCCAGCTTCGTACTCCCGTCCATCCATCACTGAAGGGACCTTTTCTGAGTCCTCGATAATCACTGCCACCTCGCTGTCACGTTTACCCAGCATGCTCCTGTCGTTGATGTTAGCAGAACCTGAAACAAACGCATCAACAAAGGATGGAAACTGATGAATCTCTGCACTCTAAATGTCTGTAAAATTACAAATGTACAGAGAATAACTAAAAAAAAAGAGGAAAAACAGCATTTAGGAACCATTGTCAGTCTTTTGTTTCATTCCTCACTTGTTGATTGTTGTGAAGTGAGAAAGTGTGTTGCACTTTGTTAGCCAGCAGAGGGCGCAACAGAGCTACATTGCAGCAGTCACCACACATTTCAACAGTATTTGGATGCACATTTGTTTGCTGCACACATGGTGACAGATAGAGAAATAAAGCCAGATTTTTAGATTTATCACATTTCGATGGTGTCAAGTCAGAGAGTCTTTTTGTCTCCAATAGTAGTTTGCGCAAACAGCCTGAGAAAAAAAAGAGAGACAGAAGGTGATGGAAGCAGATGAGAGACGGACCGATGACGACTGTGTTGTCGTCGGCGATGAGCATCTTGCTGTGGACGTAGATGAGCTCTGTGACCAGACGTCCCTCCAGCTCAGCGTGAGTCCGCAGGCCGGCGAAGGAGATGTAGTTCATCCACTGGTCGTCCACTGAGGAGAGGAGAGGAGAGGAGAGGAGAGGAGAGGAGAGGAGAGGAGAGAATAAACTTGGGGTTATATATGGATATGGATTAATGATTTTAACTATTTTATTTATCAATTTACTTTTTTTTCTCATAATTTCAACTTTTATCTCATACTTATGGCTCACTTAACTCACAATTCAGAACTTTGAAGTCATGATTTCAACTTTTTATCTCATTATTTTGACTTTTTTTCCCCCCTCACAATTATGACTTTCTATCTCAATAGTTCCCAATCCGGGGTCCAAAAAAAAACAATACAGGGGGTCCCAATTTGCTCTCAGGTCGTCAATACAATAAAGCTTTGGAATAAATCACTTTTTATTTTGGTGTGTGAGCATGTATGTGCAGGCTGGGGAGACTCAGTCTTCCTTAGATACAAGTAGGGAAAAGGGTTGGGAACCGTTGTACTATCTCATAATTATGACTTTGTAACTCATAATTTCAACTTTTTAACTTATAGTTCAAGTTCTTTTATGTCAGTTACAACTTACCATGAGGATATTTATTTCTCCTTCTACTGGCAACTCTAATCTTGTATCTAATCTTGTTAATTCTTGTACTTACTTTCCTTATTCAGCTGGGAGACGATGGAGTGTTCTCCTCTGATCATAGTTCTGAGGAAGCAGGAGATTAAAACTCATCAGAAAGTACATGAATATTACTCACACTGGAATCATATTGAAAGAAATAAAATACAGTTGCATTCCAATGACACTTCCACATGTGCTTTCTCATTTCCCTTCACTATTCCTCTTTCAGTATCGAAGTCAGACTCATTATGGTGCCACGTGTTTCACCTGTAGTTGAAGTGCATGACAGCCTGGAGGGCGTTTCCTCCTCCTGTGGTGATGTCTCCTTCAAAGCCCGGAAGCAGAGCGGTGACCACGTACACGCGGTACTTCTTACCCTCCCTGTGAGCAAACAATCATCAGTTACATAAAGCCAGACAGACAGACAGACAGACTGCAAGTGTCAAGCTGTGAAAAGCAGAAGCAGGAGAAGAGCAAAGACATACAGTCGGTCTTCCTACAATCAAAAACAAATGTTTAAATAAAGGTAAGTACTTGTGTGCTCTGATGATCCTTTCAATGATGGCGTCTCCGATCTTGTTGTACACCGTCCTGTTGTCGGCACAGCTGATGAAGAACTGGTTCTGATGGGAGACGAGAGAGAGAGCAAGGACACAAACCAGAAGAGAGATGATTAAAATGATCGTGGCGTTCTCAGTGGAGCTGTTTATTTACAGACAACATAAACTGGCCTCTGAAGAATTCAGCTCAACTCTAAAAATAATTTCATGTAAGAGAATTTGTCTTTTATTTTCACATCCAACCCTCAATGCTGGTTTACCTCGATGTAGATGTAGTGTTTGCTCTTAGCGATGACCTGGATGTAGGCATTATGGATGGACTCCTCGTGGTACTTTATGCCTGCCGACCAATCTGCCGCTGACCGCAACACCTTGTACACACAGACATATGATTATTAAAGCAGTAATACTAAACAGGGCTGCTTTTTCCACTTATTGCAGGATATGGTACATAAATAGAAGCTAAACACAGAGGAAAAGCCAATACGTGTGTGTTATGGGAATTATCATCACAGTGGGAATGTGTCTTTAAGGCTGGTTTAAAACAGAACAGTGAGGGAAAAACAGAGACTCCCTGGCAGCAACTGACAGACTTTTTTATCTTCTGTTATTTGGACATATTGCTCCATTAACTTGGCTATTTTTCTCAAAGAAGGAGTAAATTAGCTAAGCAAATGGCTTCTGTGCTGAGCTATCATGAGTAGGCTAACTAGGCTGACTAACCTTTTAGCTAGCTAGCAAACAGTATGATTTTTTTTTTTTAAATTAGCGAGCTAACAAACAATACATTTAACTTTTTGCTAGCTAGTGAACACTATTATTTTCTCTTTTTTTAAACTAGCAAGCAAATAATGTAATATTTGTTAACTTTAATCTTGTTAGCAAGCAGTGTAACATTTTGTTAACTTTTTAGATAACGTTAGCTAGCACACAATGTAATATTTTCATTTTTTAACCAGCTAGCAAATAATGTCACATTTTGTTAACTTTTTAGCTAACCTTAGCTGGCAATGTTAAGTTTTGTTTACTTTTTAACTAGCTAGTTTACAATATAATGTTTTGTTAAGGAAAGAACCAAAAGTTAATAACTTTGCATTAATTCATTAATTTTTATTTGTAATTTACCGATATTTAATTTTGGTTTACATCAATAAACTTGGATTTACTAGATGGAGATTATTTTTAATAGTTTGACAGAGCTCTGCTTAATTTTAAATCTGGATTTACTCATTTTAAGCCTTTTTTTTAAAAATTATTATTAGAATTACTAGTCTTAGATTAAATTAATCTTTGTTCGTGTAACCCTGTTTTACTGTACCATAAAAAAAGACTGCTGATGTAATTGTCAGTGATCATTATAAGGCAATGCCAAACACCAGTTGAAATTCTTTTTTTTCATGACTTTTTCCACCTTATAAATTGTAACTTAGATTACTTCACTACTTACTTCAGTAACAATAAATAACTAGTGGTCAATAATTCCTGTGAAGACATTAACTTGCAAATAAAAAAGGCTGTGTAATTTCAAAAAGCCAAAAAAATACAGCAAAAGATGTGACACATTTTCAAAATTGGTGCGTATTATTAGTGATAGTAGATAGAAATGGAGAAGTTGTACATCATGTTCACAGAGGTGTTAAAAAACAGACAAAGATTTATTTAACGACACAAAGAACAAACCAAAAGAACACTTTGTCTTAAAACAAAACAAGATCGAGTCGTGATGGGATCCTCACGCACTTCTTATTTTAGTCAAGCATCTCAGTCAAAGGTCCGTTCCTTCTGGCTAAAAACCCTTCAGTGTCAACCGCGAGTGCAAACCTGTGCAGTTATATAACTTTTTGGTCCTTAGAGACTTTTTTTTTCTCCTTTATCTTTTTCCAGCAGTGCTTGCAGACCGGGATGTGGAAAACAGTGCAGGGAAAGTAGGAGTTTACTGTTCTTGTGTGTCCTCTGTAATTTTCAACCAGTGGTTCTTTTGAGGGTTGGTTAACAGATGGTTCTAATTTTGTATAATTATTAAGAAAGAGAAAACAACATTTCCCACAATATGTGTTATTTTATGAGTGCAGTTCAGTAAATTTGATTCTTGGTGTGTTCAGTTTTCTCACCTGCACTTTGGCATTGACACAGTCAGGGACTTGGTACTTGAGCTCGCTGGCAGTGGAGTGGGACTTGGGCAGCAGGAATGGATAAGATAAAGAGCGATACTTTGGCTTCATGATCTGTGGAGAATTTAGGCAGAAGAGGGTAAATATAGAGTCAGAGGAGGAATGGAAAGGAGTGAAAAAAAACACAGGGGAATGAGAGGGAAAAGCTTAAGCCATGGAAAACATGAGTGTGTGTTTTTTCCAGTGTTCCAGCCAGACATTTCCAAAGATTTCACCAGGTTAGTGTTTATTATCCTGTTTTTTAAGTGGAAATTTTGGTGGCAGTATCATGATTGGGTATGAAAGGTGCATCCTTGGAAGGCTCAGTCATTCAGAAGCATGTATTACTGCAAAAGCCAGCATCCATGATGGTGTGGGGGTGTGCTAGTGCCCACGGCATCATGGGTAACTGTCACATCTGTGAAGGCTCCACTGATGCTGAAAGGTGCACACAGGTTTTGGAGCAACATACGCTGCCATCCAAACAACATCTTTTTCAGAGACGTCTTTATTATTTCAGCAAGACAAGGCAAAGACACATTCTGCATGTGTTCCGACAGCCTGGATTAATAGTAAAAAAAAAGTTCAGGTACCAGACTGACCTGCCTGCAGTCCAGACCTGTCTCCTATTGAAAATGGTGGTGCATTATGAAGCACAAAATACGACAACAGAGACCCTGGACTGTTGAGCACCTGAAGTCGTATATCAGGCGAGAACGGGAAAGAATTTCATCTTCAAAACTTGAAAAATTTCCAAAAGCTTACTGGATGTTGTTAAAGAAGAAAAAAGTGATGCATCACAGGGGTAAACATGCTCCTGACCCAACTTTTTTTGAAATGTCGAGAGACCCTGAACTGTTACAGTATTATGAAACCTGCACTGTTGGGCACCTGAAGTCGTATATCAAGCGAGAACGAGAAAGAATTTCACTTTTAAAACTTCAACATATAGTGTCCTCAGTTCCCAAACTCTTATTGAGTGTTGTTAAAAGAAAAGGTGATGTAGCACAGTGATAAAAATGCTTGATGATGAAGTTAATCAATCTGAACGTTAAATATCTTTTTACTGTATTCAATTGGATTTAGTTCTAAAAGAATTTGTATATCATAGCGTTCTATTTTTATTTCTATTTTAACTTTTTGGACTTCAGGTTGTAATTCTGCTAACAAAGAAACTTTGTTCCTCCTGGTTAAACGAGTTTAGCTTTAAGTTTTTAATCCTGCTCTACATCCCCGAGTGTGTTTGTTAACATACACAGTGTGTGTGTTTGTACTGTACCTTCGTGAAGTTCCAGCGCTGAATGAAGTGTCTGGCCACATCCCGAGCAGCTCTGCCATGAACCACTGAGGCGATGTCGTGCCAAGGCATTCTGGGAGTTGTGTACCTGTCGATGAAGTCTGTTGCGGAGGAGACAAGTAGGACAGAAGGAAAAAAAAAAAGCAAAGGGACAGAGAGAAGGAGAGAAGGAGGAAAGACGGGGGGAAATGAGCAGAGCAGGGTCAAGAAAGAGGGAGAAAGAAAAGTGGAACAAATAAGCGTTTATTGGTACTCAGTTCCACTCTGTATTAGTTTTCCAGATGACTGTTTGTTTCCATCAAACTGGTGCAACAAGAAAAATCGTGACACTAAGATTAATATTAAGTATATAAAGTATGGGTTTGTATACTAAAAAAAGAAGATATATATGTGTGCATGTGTGCACCGGACCATCAAAAGGTTTCTCCAGCTGGATCCAGTCCTTGTAGACAAAGTTGCAGTAGTCTTTTCCGTGCCAGAAGCGTGTGTTGCCCTGCAGCTCTCCAACACCTGTCTTTAGGCTTCGCACTGAACCACTCCCTACACACACAAACACACACAGACAGACATACACATACAGAATGAAAATATTTTGGTAAACTGACATCATTTACAGTACACTTTAATAGAAAGTCCTTTAAAAAGACTGTTTACATGCACAAGATTTTCCAGTTCTTAGTTGGTTTGCTTACAATGAACAGAGTTTACCTTATAAACGACAACTGACATCTTAATCACCTTGGAGAAAGCTACATTCAGAATGAGGCTTAATTATGAATATCCAAAAGAAATATGCTGTTTACATGCCTTGTATCGAATTTGGAATTTGGTGATATTTGGAATGATGGTGGAAAATTAGTGTACATGTAAGTGCAGTCAATGTGCCTCTCATTCACACAAATCATATTCCAACATTTTCACACATTCTCCCTCCTTCTTCTCACACACACACACACACACACACCTGCGCTGTCCACGCTGCTGACGCTGTCTGCGTGCTGCAGCGTGTGCTTGTGCAGGTGTCTGTACAGACTGAAGCGAGCCCTCCTGTTGCGTCCGATCCCCTTCAGCTTGGGCAAGTCCACCGGATCGGCGGGCGGCGTCCCCCGTCCGTTGCTGTTGGAGACGCCGTCGACAGAGGACACACCCTTACTGGACGGAGTGTTGGTGGTACCAGCTTGAGACTGCGAAAAACAACATGGGATGTACGCTCAGTTGCTGGTTCATTAGCTGCACCGGGCTAAAACTAATGAAGTCTCATACAACACTTAATAATAAATCCCAGCTTCATGAAGGTGTTGAAACTGATTAACAGAGGTGTTTAACCGCACGGCAAATTTTGGAGGCTGTAGATTGTGGTGCTGTTGAATTGTACCATGTTGTGTTATACTGACAGGTATTTCTACCTTTATTAATATTAATGACACTGAGAAGAGAATAATCTTAACAAGCACAGGTTAAAATGCAAGTGACCCCTCTTAAGTCCCGCCCCTTTTGGAACCTTGGTCAAATTTCTCCTTTCCTGTTTTCTGCACATAAATGTGTGCTAAGCGTGTCAATGTTGAAAAGGAATAAAAATTGAATAAAAAAGGCACCAGTGCACCAAAAGTTGTGATGCATTTAGGGTAAAACAGTTCCAATTCCTGGTTTAGATTAATAGTTTTATTATGTAACTTAAAATACAACAACTACAGCACCTCTGTAATGAAAACACACAGAGAACTACTGAGTATATAACCATTTAGAGGAGCACAGCCGCAGGCTAATTTTCCAGCATGCAGGGCAGCCTGTCTTTTGTTCACTAGAAGAGGACACTTTATCACATTTTGTCCACAGGAAGGACACCCCAGAGGACTCTTATTCATGGTGTCTGGGACCTTTGGCCACCCCGATGTTTTATTTACTACAGGGGGCATCCGAGAAGGCACTCCTGCAGCGTACAGATGAAAAATCTGCTTCAAGCTCATGCCTTCACCAATCATAAAAATGAATTACTGAGGGACCTGAATATCTGTTGTTTACATCATGTCACAGACCAAAGATCAGTCAGGTGATCAGCAAAACCATCTTCAGTGTGGGACCTTGAGACTACTTTTTAAAATTGAATGGCAGAATGTCAAGACGTTGTTGAGACATCTTGCTAAGGAACAAAGAAATGGTTGGACAGACAAACAAAGGAATCACTGACTGACTGAACAACTCATAAAACATCACATGCTTTGGTCTTGAACAGAGAAAAATCTGACTTACTACCGAGTAAATAAATATATTGACTGTAAGGTCAAGAGTGTAGATGTGTAGGTGTGTGTGTGTGTGTTTGTACTGTAGGTGCATCACTGAAATGAAGAGGTTTGTTTGATAGATGTGAAAGTGTTTGCTCTTTATATTGGGTACTCTTGCACATATCCAGCCACCACAGGCTGCCAGTGACGGCGACTGTGTGAGCGTGAATCAAATAGTTTGCTCCATTTCCTCCACTTCTTTTCCTCGTGGGTGAACCATTCGTCAGCCGCATTTCTTGCCAATAACTCCGAGCTGTGGACACTTTAATTAGTCGTGTCCGTTTGTGTGTGTGTGTGTGTGTGTTTGTGCGTGTCTGACCTGCTCCAGGGCAACGGAGCGCGTCACGCTGCCGACGTCCGTCAGCCGGTGCTCCTTGTCGTCCCAGCGGCCGTATGCCAGGTCAATCCCGCCCACGAAGGCCACCGATTGGTCGATGACGACGATCTTCTCGTGATGCGCCCACAGATAGACGGAAGAGGAGACGTGGTCTGGATGACGCATCACCTGAACCACAAACATGAAATACAACAAACATGGATTCACATATACAGAACATAGGCCGTATAAGTTGTGGGGAAAAAAAAAATATTTGATTGCACTGATACTGGATCCTCTTTCACTACCCATGATCCTTCAGTTACCTTGATGTTGGGGTGCAGGTGCATGAGGGTCCTCTTGCTGTAGCCCGAGTTGATGCCCAGAGCGAGCTCCACCTCCTTATACAACATAACAAATATCTTCACTCCCTGTTGCTGTAGAGAGACAGAAAGGAGAAACAATATTAAGAACACATTTCTTGACATTTAACACGTTTGACTGTTCATATATTTCTTTAGTTTCAATACAGTTTGAATCATTTCTAAAGAAGAAACTCTCAGAAACCTGTTTATTTAATGTACTGCTGATCTTTCTGCAGGCTTCCTGCTTCCTACCTGTCCTGTCCTACAGGTTTCTGTTTACTTTTAATTCACGTACAGTATGTCTGTATACACTGCCTGTATGTGGATGTCTTTGTATAAACTTTACATTTAATTTAAAATACAATAAATGTTCAAATTAAACTACCCAAAACTTACACATGGTATATATTTGTATCCAAGTACTGGAAAGCTGCCCTTAAAAAGCATATTACAATGCAATTTTTAAATTTTGATTAAGAATGGTTTATGGACATTATTTACTTAATTTTATTAACTTATTTACTGTATTTATGCTGTATAATTGTATTATATTTCACTTTATTAAACATGATCGGTTATTTTATTGTTATCAGTATTTTTTTTTCTCTCTTATTGATTTTATTTGTTTTTATTTTGTCTTTCTAATCTACTTTATCTAAGTCTAAGTTTTATCTAACTCTATTTTACTATTATCATTTCTTTTAAATCTATTTTATTGTCACTGTCATTTTTACTCTTTGCTTTGTACTTTTACTCTATTTCCTTTATAGATTTTGTACTAATTGTACAAATCCTGTACAAATGAAATTTGACTGCTTGATTGATTGATGTTTAAAGATTAATCTGTAAATGAGGGGGTCAGACTGTGATGTGTGATTGGTCAAAGTAGAAAATGCTTTCTGTATTTCGCACCTAAACGAACCTATTAAACAACTCAAATGGTGAACAGTGAACATCATATGGTTCGTATAGTTCAGAGAGAGAGAGAGAGTACAGAGAGATCACTAGTTTATTGGGATGTAACAAGAACTAGTTTCTATCTGTATGAGGATTAAATTTTCCTGTGAGCTGATACAGGCATTTCCAGAGAGTTGTGAGCAGTTCTTAAACTAAATCACATGGAAATAGTGGCTAAACTACTACTAAAGATTGCAAACTGTTTGATTGTAAATTGAAAAAGAAATGCCAGTTGTGCAATTGTGCCAGTTGTATTTACTGAGAAAAAAGTAAACATTTCCAAGTCTCTTTTCATTAACAGGATGTGTTTTTTATAGGTGCACATTGTGCAGTGCTCAGTTCTTTCCATTATCACTCACAATCTAATGCCTACTTACTGCTTTGCGTTTGAGGGTGCAGTCTAGCCTCCACCTGTTGCCCTCCACAACAGGTCTCTTCAAGAAAATCTCTGGACTCAGCCTGGCGGAAAAGAGAGACAGAAACAGACACCAAACGGCACCGATGAGAAAATGACAGATTTCTTTTAGGCATTAAGGTGCCAGAAACCAATGGGAAGCATAAAGAAGGAGAAGATTAATGTTTACATTCACCCTTTAGAGCAACAAACATGTTTTATACCCTCCACATATGACAGACATGACACACTGATGTAGTCTCATGAGTCACGCACACTGGCATCCTGAGATTGCATATCTGCAATGCCATTGGCTCACATTACGCAAGCTGACACCTCACTGGTTAAGAACATAAGCCCAGTGATTACTGGTTTGGAAGTCTGGGATTTTAGCCACGTCAAACAGTCACATGTTTGGCTCTGAGGGACCATAAACCATAAACTATTATATTTGAAATTACATTGTCAGGAATATCATTACTGTATCCAGAGGAAAATACAGTGTTTATTTTCCAGTAGAAAACTCCACACAAAACACTATCAAAGATTAGATAAGACTAATTATGTTTTTTGAACACATTTCTGACCCTAAACTTCATTATACACCTGGTTTAAATGCCTGAAAATGACACACGTGTTCAACACCGATTTCAAAAAAGTTGAGATGCTGTGTAAAACGTAAAGAAAACAAAAACGCAATGATCCGCAAATCATTTTCTCATCTGAGAGGGACTGACGCAAAGTGGGAAAGCGGTCCGAAGACACATTTCAGATACGTCCCTGCTTATTTCAGCAAGACAATGTCAAGACAGCTTCTGCACGTGTGACAAAAGTGTGGCTTCATAATAAAAGAGTTCAGGTACTTGTCCAGCCTGCCTGCAGTCCAAACCTGTCTCCCACTGAGAATCTGTGGTGCATTATGAAGCGCAAAATACGACAACAGCAAACCCCTGGACTCTTGAGCGCTTGAAGTCGTATATCAAGCGAGAACGGGAAAGAATTTCATTTTCAAAACGTCAACAAGTGTTGAAAAATGTTCTCATTTCCCAAATGCTTGCTGAATGTTGTTAAAAGAAAAGATGATGTATCACAGTGGTAAACATGACCATGACCCAACTTTTTTGGAACGTGTTGCGGGCATCAAATTCAAAATGAGTGTATATTTACAAAAAAACAATTAAGTTAATCAGTTTGAATATCAAATATCTTATCTTTGTATTGTATTCAATTGAATATTGGTTGAAAAGTATTTGCAAATCACTGAATTCTGCTTTTATTTACGTTTTACACAACATCCCAACTTTTGTGGATCTGGTGTTGTAGAAACACAAACAGACACGCGAGCACACATACAATGTGCTGTGTGACCCAGATATACTTTCAGGTCATCTGACCGGTCATACAATCAGTTATTATGTGAGGAACATGATCCCTGATGAGTAAAAAAGAAAGACAGTGAGTTAAGGAGAAACACAGAGAGACAAAGAGGGTGTAGCAGAAGTGCAGACAGGCAATATATGGAGACTTTCTGACAGTGTGCTTCTATTCTGGGTGTGAAGCTGTAATTAGAGCCAGTACTATTGTGTTGCCTGTCAGAGAGCCAGCACTTGTCGGTAATACATAATGTAATGTGTTACAGCATGCACTACACTAACTGGGTATCACAGTGTCAAGTTGTCAGCTCATTTTTTGGCAGGAGCCTGTGTGTGTAGCTATTAACTGTTCTATATTATGTTCAGCTGGTGCATGATACTATTTTTACAGCATTATCTAAGGACTATACTTAAATATTGCTGCATAATTATTCTATCTTTGTGTTAAAGCTGGCTATTATGGGTGCAGAGGACATAGATTAATGCATGATGGTGGATTCAGAAACAGTAAACACCTGATATGTGCATTCACACATGACTCTGCAATATGACATATCCTGTAGCCATGATGATGACCTTACCCTGCTCCTTTAAGTTAAGTTTTTTGGGACATTTTTGCTTCTATTCAAGAATCGACAGCAGACACATTGGAAACAAAAGGTTAACTGCGAATGATGTGATTACATGGTATGAGCCTGAGACCACTAGGACACTGGGACGCAGCAGCTTCACCATAATCGTCACCAAAATATTCGACCAAAAGACATTCCTTCATCTTATCCAGCCATTGTATTGTTTGCACTTAAACCTGCCACTAAGTAGCATGTTGGTACAGATCCCTGCTGGAGCCTGCATCCCGAAGCAAGATTAGCGGGTTAGCCATCTATCTTTAGGCTTAAACTTACCCTGTGAAGGTTTTTTTTTTTTTTTACCTTTAGTTGAGCTATGAAGAAGTTTTTTTATGAGTGGGTTCCTGTTTTGTTTGCCTTGTGCGTGCGATAAAATGCTTATTTTGTTGCAGTTGCCGTCTTAACGGCATCTTGTCGTTTTCTGTCTATAAAGTTTAACCATAAAACATCCCCCTGCAGTTAAGGACTGCAGTTAACAATTAGCCAGCTGGCTAACACTGGGACAGATACAGAAACTTTTACTAATGTGCAGTGTCCTTATGACTTAACTTTAATTAAAATCAATTAAATTAAAGGTAGAATCAGTCAGATTTGTCTAAGCTGTTCATGAACACTCTAGAAAGATACCAGGGTATCAAGTACGAACATTTTAGGGTGGTAAAACATCCAGAGCACAGCAAACTAATGAGGGAAATATGCAAATACCTGCAGGGCAGGTACAGATCCAGACACCACCACACACTTCTAGTGGGTCATGAGTGATGATTGAGAGGGATTATCTTTATGAGTCTATACATTGTTTTTGAAGAAACTATTGCCTCCCCTTCCGAGTGTCTAGAAGAACCTACGGTGGCTGCGAAACTCAGTGGTTTGCTGTGGCTTTGACAAAAAATTAATGGAAATGAACCATGTTTTTTACTTACATTCTCCACTTGTAAAGATGTGCAGCCTATATATCTTAATATTTTGTCTATAAGAATGTGGGTAACAGCCAACACCCGCGGTTCACCACCTTTTCCTCTAAATTTTGCAGAAGGCGAGACAAAATTCTGCCGAGGAAAAACATGGCTGCGCCGCAGAAGACGACCAGCGCCTTCAATAGACATAAAGGTAACAAAAACATGATTCCTATTTTCAGGTGATTATACGCCAATGAAAACGTAGTTATGAATAATTTGTCCATATTTCTGACACATTCTGAACCCCTAAAAAGGTTTTCTAGATCTGTGAATCACTTTGCCGACCATGATGAGACAGAAGAACATTCCTGCACAACCGTGTGTTCACTGGGTTTAAAACAGGACTTTAAATAAAAAAAGAAAGATAATTCATGACAACAGTAGTCTAATGAATTGTGATTCGGATGCAACATTTCTGCAGTTTCTGGCCCTTATTAAACAATTAAACGATTTATTTTCTACAGCCTCTTTTTGGATGGACTGTCTGTACTTTTCTTCTCTGCTTTGGCAGAAGAAACTTCCTTTATTTGCTTCATGAAATAAAATAAATGCATAATCCCATCATGAATAATCCATTTACTCTAAGATCCACATTCATTCTTGACTACCGAACATGTTGAAAAACCCACTGTATTTAAAGACATCACACACTTTTACACACACACAAAAAAAACCCACACTGAAACTCACCACCAGTCAGTGATAAAGATTTCTTCTTTAGCCTCCTCCAAAGCATCAGCCACATCCTCCATGTAAGTCTTTCCATTCACGTACCTGCAAAAACAAATGAGTTACTCACTGTCATGTGCTCGTGTTGACACATACAGTACACACAAGCACAAAGGTAAATAAGCAGTGTTTCACTTTTTACTGTAAGTGAATTACTACTTCTGCTTTCTTAGAGCTGTCTGTATTGTCACAACTCGCCTCAAAACTGCCACAAAGCCACAATTAGGTCAACAGCAGGACTAAAAAAAAAAAAAAAAATAGAGCGACATAAGCGAGTCTATTCACTTCCCCAACTGTCTTGACCTTACAAGCAGCAGGCTGCACACCCATAGTTGTGTCATGACATGACAGAATACTCTCTTTTTCCATTAGCTCACAGGACTGGAGCACGATTTTCCTGCAGGCGCCGTGCTGACTACAAAGAAAACCTAATGACATTATCACACAGATGATTCAGCATCACAGAATCTGCCAGCTGAGGGGGAGAGAATGCAAAAAAAAGAAAAAAGAAAAAAAGATATGAAAGATGGCAAAGAGAGAACTGGCTGCTCAGTCCTCTCACATACCAGTGGAAGGCTAACAGAGGAAGGAAGAGAAAAAATAAGCTGAAAACGCGTGTATTTTTAGTTTTATTCATTTTATTCTCCACTGTAGCTTTCCTTTAGAGAACGTGGCCAAATCTAAAAACATTTTGTTTTGATTTTAATTACTTTTTATAGAGCCACAATATTAAAATCGCCACACAGACAATGACAAAATGACCCTTCCTAAGTCCCGCCCCTTTTTGTTCTGTGCTCAAGTAACAGTTGAGCAAGCTTGGTAACCAGCAGAACCTCGGTCATGTTTCTTCTTTCTGTTTCCTGAACTGAGATACGCTACGTGATATGCTACGGCTATGTTGGAAAGAAAACCACATTTTGAATGGCTCAAAGATGCTGCTGGGGCACCTGTAAAAGCGATTATGTCACATCTTAAGTTAGCTAATGCTAGCTAAACGCGAGCCAACTAACTAGCTAATGATTGATGTAGATAACTAGTTAGCTAGCGTTTTGTTAACATTAGCTAACTTTAGATGTGACTATACATCACTTTAACACTCCCCCAACTATTTTCAAAATTTTCTTTTTGACATTGACGAGCCTAGCACATACATTAAATGCAAGACAGAGGAAAGGAGAGTAAAAAAGTTAGGTTAAGTTAGCAAAACACTAGCTAACTAGCTAATTTTACATCAGTCTGTAGCCAGCAAACCTGCATCAAGCATTAGCTAGCTAGTCTGCTTGCATTTTCAAACATTAGCTAATTTAAGATGTGACATGTCACTTTTATACATCTCCCAGCAACAACTCTGAGTCATCTTCAAAATCTGGTTTCATTTCAACATAGACGAGTCTAGCACATAGCACATCTAAGTACAGGAAACAGGAAAGGAGGACGTTGACCGAGGTTTCACGGGTACCAAGCTTGCGCAACTGTTAATGAAGCAGAGAGCAGACAGGGACAGGACTTAGAAGGGTGAAATGTAAGCGTAGGACACTACACAGACACAAGTGTGGCAGTTTGAAACTAATGCAAAACCTTCATTTTTATTGCCACGTGTGTCCACTATTATGGCTTTATTTGCATTAGGTCTATCTTCTGAAACATCGCTAACAGCTCCACCAGTTCTGCTCTCTCCCAGCGTCGTTACCATTTGGCAGGTATGTTTTCCTGCTCCTGTGCAAATGATCCGAAGCGGTGATCTCGGAGGAAAGCCTTCCCATGACTCCTCACGAAGCTCTCGATGCTCTGACCCCACCAGCGAGCATGTCTGTAGCTGCTGCACTTGAACACCAGGGTCCTGCCAGAAGACAGATACAGTGAAATAAACACACAAACCCAGATACATGTAGTCACTCTGCTGGCTATGACCTGACCAGCATTAGTGCCAAAAAAATTAGGCAATTCTGTGATCTTTAGTTTCATTTTGCCCTTATAAAAGCAGGCAAACACAGCCTGGTAATCATTGCTAAAACAAAATAAGCCCTGGATTAAGAGTGTTGGAATGAAAAGGAGCTAAAGAAAACAATCCACTTTGTAAAACACCCTGTAATTAGCAATGAAACTGTGATTTTTGAGAGTACTGGTGATTTTTTTATTAATTTTATTGGATCAACAGTTGAGTGTTTCAGTGCAAGTTGGACAGAAAATTGCTTTTCGCCTTCTATAATGATCTATTAATGGCAAACATATGATGTTTAACATACAAACCCAGTTCAAAAAGAAGTTGGGAAGATGTGTAAAACATTTTTATTGAAATTTTTGGTATCAGAGTTGTAGTAGAATCAGCAAACTTGAATGAAATGCACTACACTTTAGTGGAGGGAGAGATTTAAGTTTTTCTCCACGCCTACTCTCATTACAGCGCTCTCGACCCACACATAAATCCCACAAATGGATGCAACAGGTGGGCTGCAGGAAGTCTGTTGAAAGTCGATTTCTTTTTCTGTAGGAAATCATTGTTTTGAGGAACTGAATGAGGCGAGCTGTCCCGCTCAAAAGAACCCTTTTGAATAGATTTCTAAGATTATGAACTTTAGAGACTCGAGGGGAGGATTTTCTTTTGAACTGGTGTTGAAGTTACTCGTGTTTCAGAATCCATTGTGAGGATTTAGTCAAAACGGATGTGACCTGCTACAAAATTCACTCATTTACACACACAGACAGAAATATAACCTGGAGAGGCTGTCAATCCGGACTCCGTGTTTGGTCTCTGTGTCTTTGGAGTCCATCTTTATGCTGAACTCTTTGTCCAACAGCAGGACGAAGGAGATGGCCCCTGAGTCTGGCTTCATGTACAGCAGGCATGAGTCCTTCACCACCAGCCAGCTGTAAAACACACACACACACACAGTTCCCATCATTATCATCATGATTTATGATGTGTGTGTCATTTCTTATATTACTTGTTTTAAAGGAAAGGATGTAGGAAGAAAGTCAACATGGGGATGTAGGTGGACGGGCCGATTGTTTCAAACGTGTGGGTTTTTTGTTTTTTTTTGGTGTGTGTTGTCTTTAGAAAATAATAATAAAAACTGCTCACATAATCATTTGGCTGGGACAAAAGAGAAAGGGAAACAAACAGACAAACAGATGAAGAGAGAGGCGAGCGTGTGCCAATGCAGCTGGTTTGAAGATGCTACAGAGCTTTTGATAGCCAGAACGACCACATATTAAGATGTTATCATTGTTAGGTTTTTGAATATGCGATGAGTGGTCACTGTGTTTCATCACCCACACTCAGCTTCCTGCCAGAAATTTGTACATAGCATCCATCACACCTACATTTTAGACAAGTTTGCCAGTAAAAAAAACAAAAGATGTGAATCCTGCTTTGTAATCCATCTTTGTTTTTAAACCATAAAGCAATCAGGAGTTCCACTCATAAACTGCGTTCTTCAGATATCTTGTTCATGAGAACAGGACAGTCTTGAGATCATTTTGCTTACCATTAAACCATTATCAGACTTTTATTTTGAAGGGGCTAAGTGCTGCGTTCACTGGTAATGATAATGAACTGTATCTTTTGTATTAAACTGTAACTTTATTCACTCAGTGCTGTACACCCACGTTGTTTATGTTGTTCTTCTACTTTTGCTGCTACTATCATTGCAACCTGCATGCATGGTTCACTGTAAAACATCAAGTTTTGGATTATGTCAACAAAATATTAGCCAACAATTCATCACACGGTAATTCAGAAGGAGTGACCAACAGTACAAGCGTCCAATATAGAACACTTCTGACCCTTCCATTATTAGCGATTTGGGCATTATTTGGATATTATATCATTTGTGTTTGGCCCTTTTTTTTGTTGTTTTTTTTGTTTGTTTGTTTGTTTGTTTTGAGTGATTAGATTCCACACCGCGGCTTCTGCTGCTTCTCTCTGGGAAGTGCCATCTACTGTGGGTAATACACTGAATGTCAATAAGTACCTTATATAACCCTGCTTCTAATGATCCAATCTACCCCTTTATTACATGTCTGGAGCGAATCTTTAAATACTAGAAGAAGAAACAATGGAAGGGAGACTAACAGAGACACAAGCAGAAAAAAGATTGAAAGACATGGACAAAAGGTAAAGAGAAAGAAAGTAATCACACACCGTTTGGACCAGCGGTAGCAGGCCTGGCTGTGACCACAGCAGTTCATGCCAGGGATACGATGTCCGCCTGAGCGCTTATAGATCATCCCTTCCCTGGAAGAGACAGAAAAAATATATATATACTTGGTACTATGGGATTTAAGGAGAGCATAAAACAAGAAAGGAGATTTGTGTGTTTGTAAATGAGCAGACTTCACATGGGAACTGCCTCATTCACCGAACACAAAACTAACGGAACTGTTTTTGCAGATTTGAAGAAGAAAAACAGACTGAAAGAAGAGAACATGCTTACAGTCCTTTGGGCCCCAAGTCATGAATGAATGACATCTGGCTGACGTCAATAAACTCCATCTGAGAATAGACAGGAAGAGAAAACACAGTAACTCTTATATAGAGGGGAAAAACTTGATACATATTGTACTGTACACATGCGACTGTGAGCTGGCAGCTAATACATCCACACATACCATCCAGCTGGAAGCAATGTGACTCATCTGAAATTATCTCAACATGTGTTGTCACCTCAGATATTAACTTCGACTGCGTCACAATGATGCACGTTAGTACGTAACAGTCAGCCACAATGCTATGGCTAAATATAGTTTGGCCCGTTTGAAGGCTCGCTCTGCCATTATGATAAAGTAAGTAAGGGTAAAGGTAGTACAAGTTTAGTTTACTTCAACTGGGTTGCACCAGCAAAGATTAATCGAATTTAAAATTAGTTCTAATCAGAGCAAAACAGCATTTAAAATGGGTAAATCCAGATTCAAGATTAAGCAGAGCATTATTACACAATTAAAATAGAATCTCTGTTTATTAAATTAAACAAGTTTATTGATGAAAACCAAAGTTAAATATAGTTTAATCAAAATAGAGATGTTTGCTTAGACAAATTAAAATATAAAAATAATAATAATCATTTGAGTGTTGTCAGGACCTAGTAAACATTTTAATTAGATAAAACGTTAACAAAATGTTACCTTGTTTGCTTGCTAGTTAAAAAGCAAGCATCAAAACAGTATCTTGATGCTAGCTAACTAAAAAGTTGTTAAAAAGTTACCTTGTTTGCTGGCTATCTAACAAGTTAACAAACTGTTATATTCTTTTTTAGATAGATAAAAGGGTAACAAAACATTCCATTGTTTTTTAGCTAGCTAAGAAGTTAGCAAAACGTTGCCTTGTTTGTTAGCTAGCTAGCTAAAAAAGTTAAACTGTTACACTGCTTGTTAGCTAGCTAGCTAAGGGTTGCATTGTTTTCAGGCTAACTAGCTAAAAGGTTAACAAAGCGTTGCATCATTTGCTAGCTAGTTAAAAGGTTAGTTAGTCTGGTTACCCTGCTAATGGTGACTTACCAAAGAAAGTCTAAACTCTAATTTCCCCTCCTTTGAGAAAAACCTGTTGACCAAATCAATGGAGCAATATGGCCAGATGGACAACAGCACAGTAAGGAAAAAAAAGGCTGTTTTAACAGATCAACTGGACTGAAAGAAAAAATAGAATCATAACTCCATTGTTGTGGGTCTGTCTCTTAACTTTCTTTGAGGAACTTCTTTGAGATTATTTTGCTCAATCCATCTCAAAAAGGCAGTCATTTTACAAGTTAAACCTAATCAAGTGTAAATTTAAACTTAATACTGGATCAAAAAAATGTAGTTATAGTATAGTATCATGGTACTGTCGAAAAACACCATGGTACTTGTATCATGGTTGGGGTACTATGGTACTACCAACATAATTTAAAGTTACACCATGATTTAATCAAGATTAAGCATTAATCTTTGTCTTGCAACCAAGTCCTAAAGAGTATAATATAATAATGAGATAACAAGTCAGCTCCATATTTTACCTGTGTTTTGGACAGCTTTTGAAAATGAGAAATAGATTCTATATGTAACATCCTATAAATGTATTGTCAGATATATGTATATAAGCACAGTTTTAAAAAAATGTAATTTCCCAAAATAGAAACACTATCTTGTGTTTCTCATGAGAGTAGCTTAAATGAGCAGCTATAACATACTTACATTCCTTGAGTGTGTCAACATAAAGCAAACACAGTGCTATGGGTAAACACGTTAAAGATCTGTGTCAACACTCAGTGTTCCACCATAAGGGCAGAGTGCAGTCAAACGCTGAAAAACACTGTTAATTATATTTACTTTTGCAGTACATCTAACGTATATCTACAGCACCTGACACGACACATTTGGCTCATATCTAGAGAAATGTATGGTGAATTCAAAACCAGTATTATAAATAGCAGCTAGTCATTATGAGGTTATGTTAAAGGAATCATTTGAAGTGGGGTTGTATGAGGTATAGTCAGTAGAATGAAAATCAACATGAGTTTAAGTCTCCAAGTCTTTTTTATCTCCATACCAAACAGACTTAGTGAAATCAGTCATTTTACCTCGCAGAACACAGGAGTTGCTGGTCTACCACTGCCTTGATCATTTAGTTTGTTTGTGTTATTGTGTGACTATGGTGTTTTAAAAAGTTAGTTTAGATATTCCAACTGATCGAGGCAGCAGCAGACAAGCAACTCAGCAATTTTTGCAAAGTAAAATTAACGTTTTTGCCAAAGGAGTCTGGTTGAGTCAGTGAGAGTGATATTTGGATAATGTAACAGTGGAAAAGTCTATCTAACGGCAAGGTAAAGCAGTGAAAATACACTAAATATCTATTATCTACTGAAGATAATACACTGATAATTATCTCATATAAGCCCACTTCAAATAATGCTAACTAACCCTGTGCCACAGCTTGCAGTGCTTAGTAAGATTACTCACAGTATGGTGATATTTGCGGTACATGGCCATCCTCAGCAGCTTGTTCAAATAGTCTTCTAATTGTCTCTGTAAAAACACACACACTATATTTTGGCCTCTGTGAGTATTTTAATGACAAAATCCATGCAAATAAACACTAACGTGCAAACACGAACACACACAAACTGTCAGAGGGGCTTTGAGAGGATACATGTGCTGGCAAGGAGGTAAATGCCATGGCAACCAGCGAGTGCCAGGAGAGCTCCTTGCCATAAAGTTAAGAAATGACAAGAGTGAATCTTCCAATTGGGAAAATAAGTAAAAAAGGCTGCGACGTACCCTCCTGCTGGAAACCTGCTCGTCTCGCACCAGCTCGTCTCCCCCTCCTCTCGGCAGGGAGGGCATCTCCCTCACTTCACTCTTCCTCACTGTCCTTCTCCTCACTGTGTGGCTGAGACAGAGAAAGAGGAAATAAAATTAAAAAATGCTGGATTAAAAAGTCAGAGATAGTTTGAAGATGCTTTCCAAGAGACCACTTGACAAATTTTCTTCAAACTTCAAGTTTCTGTTCAGTCATTGCCCAAAGCTAAGTAGAATTACCGCCTCACGGTTGTTTGCCTCTGCCAAATAGTAAAACGTTTTCAGTCTGTGACTTTTTGGATAAAAAATACCATCACTTCAACATTATTAGCATATTAATTATTGAGTTGTGACCAAAAACATGTCTTGAGAGGGCACAGTGACCTTAACCTCTGACCACAAGTTCATCCTCGAGTCCAAATGGAGGTTGTACCAAGTTTGAAGACATTTGCTCACGGTGTTCTTTAGGTATCGCATTTATAAGAATGGGATGGTCATGAGGTCACAGTGATGTTGAACGTTAACCTTTGACCACCAAAATCTGATCAGTTCATCCTTGAGTCCAAGTAGGATGTTTGTGCCAAATTTGAAGAAATTCCCTTCAGGTGCTTTTGAGGTATCACGTTCACAAGAATGGGACGGTCATGAGGTGACAATGACCTTTGACGTTTGACCTCCAAAATCTAACCAGTTCTGTTTGAGTCCAAGTGGGCATTCATACCAAGTTTGAAGACCCCCCTCCCCCAGAATTATCCAGTTCACGAGAATGGGGCAGACGCAAGGTCACAGTAATCTTGACCTTTGACCTCCAAAACCTAATAAGTTCATCCTTGAGTCCAAATGGATGTTTGTACCAAGTCTGAAGAAATTCGTTGAAGGTGTTTTTGAGATATCAGTTTCACGAGAATGGGGCGGACATGAGGTCACAATGACCTTTGACGTTTGTCAAAGTTAATCTTTGAGTCCAAGTGGACATTCGTGGCAGATTTGAAGAAATTCTCTCAAGGTGTTCCTGAGATAATATCCCATTCACAAGAATGTGACGGACTAGAGGTCACTATGACCTTGAACTTTGACTACCAAAATCTAAGTTCATCTTAAAGTACGAGCGGATGTTTGTACCAAATTTTAAGAAATTCATAATAATTCAAAAGTCATAGACACAATGCAGCAAACACGGAGCTTTGCAGGAAACTTCCAGTTCACAATATTGTGAATACGACATGTAGAAGGCGTTCATGTGGATTCATCTCGTAAACACGGTAAACACAACCCCATTTGAACGCACCAATACAGACAGATGGACAGCCTTAAAACATGCCTCCTGGCATGGCTGTTGCCGGCAGGGGTGTAAAAAAAAAGCCCAGTTACAGCCACTCCTCTGAAAATAAAACACATAATTTCCTGTGTACTTTCCTGCCAGCGGGTGTTTAGACAGGCAAATTTAAAAGCCTGAATAAATTGACAGGTTGCAGGTTGACTCACTAATGTGTTACATCAACCAGACATGCGGAGTGGTGAAAAGGACGGTGTTTTTAGAGGCAAAAGAACTCAGACAGGCAGAGAGAAAGAAAGAGGGAGTAGGGCAAAAGTAAATCCTATTAAAATCCAAGGACAACATTCCTTTGTTTCAGATGTGTACATCATCAGAGAGAAAAAATACAGAGACAGGAAGAGGGAGGAAACCCACTGTACTTTAGAGGACAATGTGCAATGTTGATAAGTAGCAGATTAATATTCTGGGAGGTATGCTTTCACATTTTAGGATCATTTTTTTAAAAAGAGACAGGGGGCAATTAGCTTAGCATAAAGACCAAAAGCAGGGGGAAACAGCAAGTCTTTTTTTTTTTTTAATCCATCCATCAACCACCACGTTTAAATTTGACAAATTAATTTTAGCACAGGTTGCGTCTTGTTTGTTTAGTCCATACACAAAGAGAAATGTAAGAATGACAAGCGGTGGTTCTAGGGAGGATGAAGTGCTGGAACCATTTCTGAGCACAGTGACTTCCTGGAGTTATCCTGGTTGCCTGGCAACCATTGGTGGTTTCACACAAGTCTGGCAGAATGGAAATAACAGAAAAAAACAAACAAAACGCACTTATTCCAAGACGGTTACTCCTGTTGCTCGTCTTGCAGTCATCATTTAAATAGCACGAGTTAGCTACTTTTGTTTTTGGTTTTTTTTTAATGTATTTGGAGCAGTGTGTTAACAAATGTAACCAGATACAAACAAACTGTGCTCAGAATTACACTCCATTACCATTTGGCATTTGCCTCGCAGCCGCTCACCAAGAAATAATTACAAAACAAAGCTTTTTACAATTTTGTTTGTGTGTGGGTTTAATAAAAGAGATTTTCCGTGTTAATTTAATTGAAATTTCCAGTAGATGTTCTGACAGACTTTGCACAGAGCCAAATTCAGTGTTTACCCTCTGAAATATATTAGTTTTAGCAGTACCAGAATAGCACGCCCCACCTTTAAAACACGTCGAATGACATCAGCAATCTGTTATTTATGAGCGCCTAGTCAGCGCAAAACACAAGTGAAAACACATCAATAATACACATATATTTTACAAAAACAGATTTTTTTTT